>JAJOOO010003739.1:0-34835 GCA_029582685.1 Solanum piurae
AAATTACACCTCCCTAAAGAAGCATAAGCGATCGTTATCAAATAAAGAACCCAACTTGTAGGTTGGGGTCGATCCCACGAGGAAAATGGTTTAGACTTAACTTTAACCAACAATTATATTTGTTTAGTCAAATTACTTCCAGATTCAAGCAATTAAAGGGGGGGATTTGTGAAACAAATGGTAAGAATTCAGTAAGTAATTAGTAAACAAAAGTCAATTTTTGTTGTTATCAAGATGAGAGAATTAACTAGGGTTTATGTGTTCCCCACAAGCTCATAACGCAGTAATCCTAGTAATAGCAATCCTTTCCTAGTGTACTACATGCAAAGTGATAAGTTAGGTATCTCTAAATCCTTGGTCCGGCATCTAGAGAATTACACCCCGCACCTTGGTCCGGCTACGTGTGTATAATGTACTAACCCTTACCTTTACCTCATATTAGACATCACATCGATGTTTGTCTTAGTTATTACTTCGCACTAATCGACACTAGCCTATTAGATAATATCACACTAAATCTATGTTGATAATTTTTTTCTTGTTAATTACCTCCTTGGTCCGACAAGTAGCAATAAGGCGAGTTCTAACGTTGGCCACCATTAAAAAGACTTTTAAATGAAAGAATTATCAATGCATGCAAAACACTATTCAAGAATTGCCTATTTACTATTCATACTTTGTTAATCGCTCATGGTTTCCACAACCCTAGTTATGGAGTTTAGTTACCCATAATCATATGAACACAATTCATTGTTTAAGACGAAAGAATTATGAACTTATGCAAGAAGAATAATAAACCAAGAAATTCAACTTGAATTGCAAAACCCAAAATCTTCAAAACGAACTCAGGAAATTAAGAATTGCTAAAGTTGCAAGTTAATCTCCCAAAGTCAAGAACTAGAATAAAAGTAATAAAATCTAACCCCAAAAATGAGGTTTACCTACCCTATTTATAGAAAAAAAAAGTTTGTTCAGGCACGCGTCTTCATTCCACGAGACTGACTCACAAACCGTCAATGGATCTATGGTCCGTGAGTCCCTTCCATCAGCCAGGACTTGGAAAATATTTCAGTGTCCAAAAATCAGCTTCTCTGAAGCAAACAACGAGACACCAGTACAGACCGTAGATCGATCTACGGTCCGTTAATCCCTATCCGTAGCTCCACACTTAGAATCTTCAAAAATCAGGTGCTGGAACCTTCGCAGTATCATTCTATGGATCAACAGTACGGTCCGTATATCAATCTACGGATCGTCAATGGACACCGTGGTTCCACACTTGGTCAGACTTCCCTGATTTTCCTTACCTGCTGATCTATGACCACCATCTATGGAGCGTCAATGGACCTATGGTCCGTAGATCACCTCCGTAGAAGCCCTTTTCTGCATTTCTTTCAGTTGTCTCTGTACTTTCGTGCCTAAACATCTTTCCTGCAAAACCTAGTGCAAAACACATAAAAACCAATACAAACAGGCCCTAGATACACACAACTCTTAAGTGAAATGTAGTAAAAATATCGTAAAATCATGGTATATCAACGATCTGGATTACGAAGGAGGGTAACTTTTGCTAAATGTCCAAGAAGCTCCCTAATTATAAATGTGGTGCAAAACACATTCATAAGTAAGGCTATACTATACACGGCTTTGTAGACTCCCTAGGAAGAACTGCTCTGATACCACTTTTGTCACACCTCAACCCTAGGTGCGGCATAAAAGTACCATATGAACACATGCTTTACAAGTCACCTATGATGAGAAAGTAAACTAACTACTATGCAGATATATTTACTAATCAGAAGCTTCATATACAACACATGTTGACTAGCTGAACCGATACATCTGACAAGTGAAACTATGAATTCAGATAATAGCTTTACAATGTCTACAAAGCCTTTACTGGAATCCATGACTGTACCACTATGAAATACGCATAGTAAAGACTCGGCAAAGCCCCGAACCAACCTGGAGCTCACCAACAACCGCTAAGTATCATGTGCTTCTATTGGGGAAATCTACTAGTTGAGTACATGTACCTGCAGCATGAAATGCAGCGTCCCCAATAAGGGACGTCAATACGAAAGAATGTACTGAATATGTAAGGAATAATACAACCATATGTAAAATGAGAGCTCAAGTGAAACCAAATACCAATAGATAAGGATTAGAGACCACCTTTGCTTATACTTGTGGAATCGTGTATGTTACATTCTTTTCTTTTCTATTCTTTGCATTATAATATTTATAAGATATATGATACAAATGACCAGCTGATCAGCGGTAGAAGAGGATGAACCATGCTAGGCATTTTAACCCCTGGTATGCTGTCCTCATAATTCCACAAATTGGGATCGGTCCATGCTAGGCTTTCGACCCTTAGCTGCCACCCTCTTATACCAATTTGGATCGGCCCATGCTAGACTTTCTCCCCTGAGCTGCCACCCTTCTATACCAATTGGGATCGACCCATGCTAGGCATTTGCCCATGGGAGGCCACCCATAATTATACAAGTTGCTTCACTTAGATTCTTTAATCTTTGAGATTGTTGTTTTGATGTTCATAACTCTTTTACGATTGTTCTTTAGTTGATCATAACTCTTTTGAGATTGTTGTTTTGGTAGTCATAATCATTGTTAAGATTTGGAACTATGGACCAGTAGTAGAAGACATATGAATATGGACTTACGATAATAACAATGACCTGGGAAGCAAATATGACATGAACGTGTAATACTTAGGAACTTATATGACTCAATAAGCATTTGGACATCTCAAATTGAAGCACATATCAAGTGAATATTTTTAACATTCAGCCAAGAGATTTGAAGTCTATATGATAGCCAAATACTCACTACCTATTATCAAATACAAGTTACACATGAACGTGGAACCAAGGGAGAACGTGGGCAGATTCAACTTTAGGACGGATACATATTCCAAGTAAGTACATATAAAATGCACAATAGAGCAAGTAGGGATCTTGTGAGGTAACATTATAGTCTAACACAATGGAAGTAATAACCAATAAAAGTAACATATGAATATGTGAAAAGGTGACATATATATAGATATTTGAAGCAAGTTGGCATGATATGGGCAGATTGTATATCCAACACATAAACATATACACCATGTGTAATCTAGGATCATTTTGATTTATATAAGGGAAATACGTGCCAAGGGTACTTTGACGATGAAGCAAGTTTAAACCTTGCATGCTAATACTTGGTAGAGTAAGCAGATTTTTTTAGTAACAAACTCATATTAGAGTACTCACTTTAATGCTCTAGGGATTAGGAACTGCAAGTATTGATCAGTCACTACCAAGGGCACTTAGAAAGCTTACTTTTTGTAATGTAAGTGTTGGATTCATGCCAAAGAAATAGGAAATCGAATAGCCTTACATACCTTGCTATACAATTCAAAACGTATGACTTAAGCTCCTTCTCTTTAGATTACTAATCTTGCTGGACAGAACTACCACTTGCTAAGACTTAGATTCTTCAAGGTAAAGGTTGTCCTCCTTAACTTGTCTTAAATTATACCTTCCAATAGCTTGAACTTTTTAATATTCAAGAACCCTAATGGTATTTAGTGGATGCTGTATGAAGTTAAGATAGAGAAGAGAGAAAGCTCAAGTAAACAGATTTTTTTGTCAAAGTAAAAATGGTTGGAAAAAGTTGATATCAATCCCTTCTAAAGGGACCTTCTTTGGCCGACTTTCTCACTCATTTTGGGCCATAATTTGTCAAGTAGGTGACACACCTACTTAACCTTTTCACTTGGGCCCTTTTTGTACTTAAGAACATTGGACCATTTTCGACCTTTCTTGTACTTCATTTGCAGCCAACATGTGTCTTTAATTTAGGCCACACATTTAAGTAGGTGATGCACCTACTTTTCCATTCAAATTTTTTCTTGTGGGCTTGGAAAGATAGGGCCTTGGCTGACCATTTTCCCCTTATTCTTCTAATCAACTTGGGCCAGATTGATGCAAGTTGGTGGTAGTGCACTTGGCCCAATAACATGGTCAAAAGAGTCTTAGTAGGTGATGCACCTACTTGGTCCTTTGGGCTGGTCAATAAGTCAAAGTAGGTGATGCACCTACTTGTCACCTACTAGCTTACTGTAGTCAATCAAGCACCTCAATATCTTATTCCATTTCTAGACCTTAATACCTTTAATTTAACTTAAAACTTATATACACTATGTCAATTTAAACTTTAGACTCAAATACCACCTTATGATCTCAAGTTTAAATACTTCCATCGATGTCAACTTAATCGGGTCGCATCAAAATCTATGGGCAGTTAACTTTAAACCTATTCTATTGTCACTAGTCACATAGGAAATCAAGTCCATAACTATACCACAAGGCAATTTATAAGTGTCATATCAATAGAACTAGTACACGTAGAATATGGGGTGCTACACCCAAGTTCAAATTCTTGGAGTTGAAACTCTTTGAATCTTCAAGTTCTTCAAAACCATATCCAAACTTAGAACTCAAAAGTCTATGTTAAAAATTATATATTAAAAATATGATATTAAGCTACGACTCTTAACGAGTATTTATAGTTTTAAAAAATCTATGCTGCAGCGGATCATTCAGCGCCGTTAATCGACATCGCTGATCAACTCGGCGATCCGCCCTTTGGTAGGTTTCATCACCGTCTTGCTCTATCCTTCAGAATCGTTGTGTTTTGGATCATTAGGTGATATAGTACTACTTCACAGAACTGTTCGGCGACACGCCAACTTCTCCTTTTCACCACTGATTTGATCCTTTCCTTCAGGGTTCAACACACTGGAACAAAAGGCAAGGATAAGACCTTTTGGCAACTCGCCGAACGGGTTCGCCGATTCTTAGATCTTCATTTCTTTGTTCTTTCATCTGCTTTTGTTCCTTTTTGCTAAGTAGTGTCCATGCTTTCCATCAAACTCCAAATACCTGAAACTTAAGGATTTTCATCAAATATTGAGACAAAATATGTATTTGAGGACACTAATTCTATCAAAATATAGCCCTAAATGAGTCCAATTTGTTGACTCATCAACTGCTGAATATAAGCTAAGAGTTGAACTAAGCGTGATCTGGATGCTGAGTGCCTGAACCTACATCATAAAATAATGTAGCGCAAAGTATGCATCAAAACATCGAATGTACTGAGCATGCAAGATATAGATACTAAGCTAAAAAATTATATTACTGAGCAATATAATATTGAATATGGAAATAGACTGTACGGAAGTGTAACTAAAATCTGAGCTAAATGTAATTACAAAGTACTAATGGTGTAACTAATATGATAAACTTGTCACGACTCGAGCTTACACCCTGGACGTGACCAACACTAAAGAACTATTGTTGGTCCCCAAGCGAACCCTCATCCTGGATGGCTACAAGCGAAAGACTAACTCAAACATACATAAGCTTTAAAATGAATTAAATTCATTGAACTCCAAAAGTAAACTTTAAGAAAGTCTGAACAATACTCAAAGTAAAAAAAATAAAGAAAACTCTTCAACTTTATCTATCTATGAAGCCTCTACTATTAAAGAAGGATATTGGGACAAGACCCACGACATCTCAAAACTACTAATTTTAAAATAAAGGTGAAGTCCTATGAAATATAAGAAAGCTCACGAAAGTTGACTAGAATATCCCATGACCTCAATGAAACGCCTGTTGATGATCCTGAATACCTGTATCTGCATCCTGAAATGATGCAGGCCAAATGGCTCAATACATGGAATGTACGAGCATGTAAGGGGAATTCTAAAACATAAACATAAGCTTGAACTGATGGAAAAGAAACATACTTACTTCTTCTCAACTCACTCAACTCAACTCAACTTAACTCAACTCAATGAAACATAGTTCAACTCAATAATAAGAGACTCAAATCTGTGAAACATAGTTCAACTCTACTCAGAGAAATAGGGATCAACTCAACAATAAGATACTTAACTCCGTGAAACATAGTTCAACTCAACTCTGAGAAATAGTAAGATACTCAACTCTGGATACTCAACTCAAGATAAAGCAACAATAAAAGATGCAATGTATGGAAAGCATTTAAAACAATAGATAGAAACTCAATGTATTGAAGAATAAAATAATAACTCATTTTGTATATAAAAATACAATATAACTCTATGAGAGATTCTCTAAGCGACAACCATAACTATGAGCTATGTGATGATACAACGTCTAGCCCATGTTGCAAGAACTGTCCTATAATTTGTCGGGGTATAGAACCTACTACTTAGTGGATCCACTAGTCTATGCTAAAAAACATTAAGGAGTCATCTAAAAAGTATGATCCTTTCTACCCACGTTGTGTACATGGTTTATGGGGGTTATGAGTTGTATGAACTCTCCCCGATATCGGTGCTCAATACTACTCCCAAAATATACTAGCTCATATGTTTAAAAACATAATTCTTTTTGTGTTTAGAGATTATTACTCAAAAATCTTTCTCTCAAAAGAGATGGTACTCAAACTGCTCAAAACTCTTGTGGAAATCTCAGTTTCCTTTTATCTTAAATGTAAAAACATTTACTCTTGGGAATACTTAGTTATCATATATCATTTTAAAGAAAATGAACTCATCTCTACTCTTCCTCAACTAGCTTTAAAACAATTTGTAAAAAGACTTATTAAAATAGGGTTCATGTTGAATTATGGACGTGATCGACTCAATTCAAGGTTTTCAATAACCGTGAATAGAACGCAATACTTGGAACTCAACAACTTCATAACTCAAGGAGTCAATGATACTACTCATCTCAAGAATGTTCGACTCGGAGGGCTCATGCGGAATTATGGGCATGAACTACTCAACTCAAGGACTCAATAATACCTGTCATCTCACGACTACTCGACTCATAGGGTTCATGCAGAATTATGGGCATGAACTACTCAATTCAAGGACCTTCATGGGTAATATATAGTAGCCCCATGATTAGGAATATAATCCCAAAATGATTAAGAACTCAATACTCAAGACTTAGAACTTGAAGATACTACTCCTCTCAAAGATACTCAACTGATGGAGTTCATATGGAATTTATGGGCATGAACGACCCGACTCAAGGGTCTAAATGACAATATGGAACTCTATACGACTTTTATCATTCTCATACTTACTTTCTCAAAACTCAGTTTAAAACTCAAGTGTTGGCTTTGAAAAACTTCTCAAGATTTATAACTCAAAATAGGATTCATGCTGAATTATAGACATGAACAAATCAACTCAAGGATCTCAATAAAAATATAGAAACTCAATAATTAGGAATAATTTTTAAGAGAACCATGAACTCAAGAACTCAAATAAGCTTATCACAAAAATACTCAAATCTAGGGGTAGAATCCTAGATTTCTCTTTCACTGATTTGAAAGAAGATGTACGGTGTGAGGATGAACTAGTCCAACACTATGATAGCCTTACATAACTGGAAGAACAAGTTTCTTGAAGAATCTTGAAGAAGAACTTGATTAGATGCCTTGAAACCCTAGCTTGAAGGTAAACAATCAAGAAAACCTTTCTTGAGATTCTTGAATTAGTTTCTTGAAATCTCGATAGCCAAGAATTATGATTTTAATTAGTGATTCATAATTGTATGGAGGAATTTGAGTTGAAATGAATGTAATTCTTGGAGAAAGACTTACCTTGAAGAAGAATCTTGAAAAGATTTTGAAAGAATCTTGAAAAAGATTGAAAGAATCTTGAATGTACTGTATCAGTTACTAAAATGGTCATAACTTTTTACTTAGAAATGGGATTGACGCGAAATTGGTTGTGTTGGAACGTAGATTCAAATACTTTTAATTTAATAGGTTATGTCCCACGTAAATCTTTATATTCTAAGAGAAATGGTCATTTGAAGTTGACCCAAGTAGAATCTTACATCAAAACATAATCGATAAGGAAACTTCAAGAAAACTTATTAAGAACTCATCAAGAAATTAAATTGCTCAATATCCATGGATAGATTCACAAAAGAAACTCATGATTGGTGTGTGGGTTAACAAACCCAACACTATGAAAGGTTACATACCTCAAAGAACTAGGTTCTTGGTGAAATCTTTAATATCTTGAACGAATGCTTGAAACCTTTAACTTTTTAACCTCTTGAATCTCATCTCTAAAACCCTAAACGCTTTTGGGGATGAATGAAACTGATTCTAATCAGTTTAAACCCTTAATTGGGCTTAATTTGCATTTAGAATAAGTGGGGGTAAGGAAAAGACTAAAATACCCTCTTATTTTTGGGTAACATTCCTTAAATGGATAGCCTAACTTCAAAATAATATTTCTCCCTCATACGAGCTCAAAAATTAGCAAACTCGGTGGCGTTGGAAAGAAGACTCAGAGACCTTTCATTTGATATCATTTGGGTTTCCTAACTTATCTTGTGCTATAAGTTATGGTCGTTTGAAGTTGACACAAAACTTAAAAGAAATAAGGAATGACTTGATTAAATTATCTTTAATTCATTTTGGAACTCAAGGTGCTATATCTAGTGACCTGACCTTAATGCTTAAGAAAATTTAAATTCCTTGGTAAAATCCTACTCACAATGAAAAAGTGTTCGAGTCTTAGTTCAAAAACTTTCTGGGGTGTTACAGAACTAAATGTTGAAGTGAATGATGATGACATGGTCAATGTAATAAGAGTATGACTGTGGAAGGTACTATAAACTAACATAAACCAGGTGAGATAACCGTGGAGTTCAATGTATACGCCCCATCGAAAGGGCCTAATAAACCTTGTCAGTGGTATAAAGGCATGACTGTGGCTTGATCACTAAAACTGATGCCCAACAGAGGGGACTTTTGAACCTACATTGGCACGTAGTTTTGGGTGTGTGAGGGTACGCTGGACCCTTGTCCAACTAGGTGCTAAGTCTACTCCCAACTGAATTAAAAACTAAAATGCACTGAAATACTGAGTAGCTCAAAATGCTGACATGCTATCTACGAATGCATATAGTTATGATAAAAGTTTTGGCATTCAATTTGTAAAGAATGTATTTCTGATTGAGCTGCCTAGTAAGTATAATTCATCAGTTGATAATTGATACAAGCTAGGGTTCTGAATTCTATACTTGCAAATTACACTAAATCACCAAGAATCACGGTATTTAGATCATGGGAACTTTAACAGCTAAAATCACAATAAATCTTCAAAATTTGGAAAACCTAAGTCTGAACAGTTTATGAGAAATTAAAGAACTGATTGAATTCCCGGGACCTAATGGGTTAACGGAACACACTAGTGAAATCCCACATACCTAATGACGAAATCTACGGAGAAATTCTTTAGATTTAGGGGCTGAACTTCAAAGAGCACTCCTGCTTGTTCTTGGGAAAAGCGGTCGACATTTCCTCTTATTTTCTCTCTAAGTTAAGTGATTTTTGGAGAATGAGGATTCTAGGTATTATCTGGCGAGATTATTATGCTTAGAGTGAGTTAAACAAAATAGTTTAGGCATCAAACGATGTAGTTTAACTGCCCAATGCAAAGAGGAAAACACCAATGTGACCCTAACTTAAATGCTGCCGAAGTGGATCCTAGACAAATTTCACGAGTTGTCATGATGACCAAGGCCTGACTAGCAGCTCGTGAGGATTTCCTGCCTGATAGGGCTTCAATAAAATGAGCATAACTTCTTACACAGAGCTTGGATTTTAGCAAACTTGGTGGCGTTCAAAAGAGGACTTAGGGATCTTTAATTTGATAGGTCATGGGCCACCTAATTCATTTTGTATGGACTGATATGGCCATTTAAAGTTGACCCTAAACTCTAGGTCTAGCACGTCCCCTTCATGGACGACTTCACGATTCCTGTGGAGCTTCAGAGACTGTTTAGATGTCCATGATGCTTCACCAGTGACTTTTGGGGGTGAAAACTCACTTAAATTTTAATGAAGTGACTTCAAGATAGGCTTCACGGGCCTTCTAAAGCACCATGGCCTGTCAAGTGGGTCGTGAAGATGCTCTAACCAATAGAGCTTCACTAAAAGTAGCATAACTTTTTACTCCGTGCTCAAATCAAGAAAACTTAGTGGCATTGGAAAGAGGGTTCATAGACCTTTAATTTGATAGGCCATGGGCCACCTAAATCATTTTTTGCTCAAAGATATGATCGTTTGAAGTTGACCAAAACCTCAAAGTCTGTCAAGCCTCTTTCACGAGCCATTTCACGGCTCGTATAAAGCTCCACGAACCGTCTAGTGGTCCGTGGTCCTTCACATTAGCGATGGTGGTTCTGTGCCCCCTCACGGGCCACTTCATGACTCCTGTGGAGCTCCCTGGACCATTTAGTGGCCCGTGTTCTTTCACCTATTACAGGGTGCACAACCATGAGTAGGGTGGCAAGTCGTGGTCCTCTTTACAGCCTGTGGACCCCTTTAATGGTCCATTTGGATTATTTTATTTAAACATTCGCATGAGTGTATCTTCTAGGTTTACGGGGGTTTAGTTACGTTTAGTTTAGTTGTACTTAGATTTACTTTTTCGCATGCTTATGTGCCTTCTTTTCATATCAGCTTTGACCTCTACTTGTGTCTAGATTCTATCTTTTCAAATTGTTTTTACCTTTCTTGCTCTGTCGGCTTAGGATGCCCACTGAGTACCTTGTTTTGGTACATATGATACATTATACATCTTCTCGTGATGCAGGTCCTAGTACTATCTACTAGTGGTGATCATTTCTGTCGTCTTTTAATGTTTGTGGATATCGGTGACGAGGTTGAGCCCTTGGCGTCTTGGATCAGCATGTCTCCTTCTATATATATATATATATATATATATTAAGTTGTTCTTTTTCGTTTGAGATGGCTTGTTGTGGTCGACTTTTGTGACTAGTATTTATCTTCTTAGACAACTCTGTACTCGTGACTTCCAAGTCCTGGGAGAGTATCTATTGTATTTAGTTTTTGGTTTGCTTTCCAATTGTGTCTTTGCTTATTGCTAGTATTGTTTATGTTTAGTCCTACCCTTGTATTCAATACTTGTCATTTTGAGCGTGGGTTGGCTTACCTACTCGGGGGTTATGGTAGATTCCATTATCACTCGGGAGGCCGGGTCGTGACACTTAGTTCCCTCATATACGCTGGCAAATTTATCATTTGATAGTTCTGAAGCCCTTTGGTTTGAGTGCCATCTTTGTGGCCCATACATTCTCTTATCTAAAGGTGAATTAGCAGGAGAAGAAGAGATGAATGAGTTTGCTGAAGAAAATGGAACTTTTTGAAAGTTCACCTGATTTGAGGATATGTGGATTTGAGGCTATGAATTTTTTAAAGATATGAAAATTTAAAATATGGATTTTTGTAGATATGATTTTTTGAAGATTGTATTAAATTGGAATGATGTATACAATATGTATTAAAAATGCATTGTTCCTAGATTATATTGTATTGTAAGTGTATTATAAATTATTCAGGTTGGGATTACTAAAAAGAGAGTGAAGTCTGCAATATGTACCAAGAATATATTGTTTATGAATAAAACATGAAGTATACATGTCTTATAAATTGAAGTAAATAAGCACACTCAAATTAGTCATGTTTTTTTTCCACACCACCAATAAACTACAAAATGAATTAAACTTAGATTAAAAATGTATTACATACATACTAAAACTTAATTAGAAGATAATTAACATGCATGCAAAATGTAGCAAATGAAAGAGCATTCAATGATTCGTAGACTGAATAAAACTTGTCTAAATAATTAATTAGACAAGTAATCTAATCATGACAAATGAAGAGAGATAATAAACTGAATAATGATAAAATTAAAATTAAAAATGTATTACATACATATTAATGTTGAGCTAGAAGAGAATTAAACATGAATACAAAATATAGCAAATGAAAAAGCATTTTGTGATTAGTAAATTGAATAAAACTTGTATCAATAATGAACTAAACAAGTAATTCAATTGTAACAAATCAACCAATAAATTGAAAAATTAATTAAATTTGTATCAAAAGTGTATTACACAAATATTAAAGTTAATTAGAAGAGAGAATAAAGCATGCATCGAAAACATAGCTAATGAAAGACCGGACAGTGATCTGTAGAGTGAATTAAACTAGTATCAATAATGAATTAAGCATGTAATCCAATATCAACAAATCAACCAATAAACTGAAAAATGAATTAATTTTGCATTAAAGTGTATAACACAATATTAAAGTTAAACTAGAAGAGACAATTAAGTATGAATTTAAAACATAACTAATGAAAGACAAGACAATGATGTATAGACTCAATTAAACATGCCTTATTCAAGAATTAAAGTTGTATTATATGAGTCTTATAAATTATTTTGATTTTTATAACTAAGAGCATAAGTGATGTTTGGAAAATGCATTAAAAATGTGGTGTGCATGTATTATAAATGTCTTATAAGTGTATTACCTAAATCATTTGGTTGGTATCACTAAGAAAAGAGTGAAGTTTGCAATATGTACTATATATGTATTGTTCCTGAATAAACTTATATTATATGTGCCTTATAAATTATTTTGATTTCTATTACTAAGAAAATGAGTGACGGTTATAATATGCATTAAAAATATATTGTGCATGTTTTATAAATGTATTACTAGTGTGTTACCTAAACTATTCTTGTGGGTATCACTAAGGAAGGAGTGAAGTGTGCAATATGTATTATAAATGTATTAATAATGAATAAAACATATATTATATGTGTTTTATAAATTATTTTGATTTGCATCACTATGAAAAAGAGTGATATGTGCAATATGTATTACAAATGTATTATGCATATATTATAAATGTATTACAAGTGTGTTACCTAAAATATTTTGGTTGATATCACTAAAAGGGGAGTGAAGTTTTCAATATATATTATAAATGTATTGTTCATAATTTTGATACAATTTCAAAGAAACTATGAAACATATCTAATACAACTTTAATAAAATTGCAATACAACTCCGTAAACCTTATCTTTTTCCGAGCTCCAGTCCAATATTTCCCCTAAAATCAATTCTAAGATTAACCAAACCCTCTTAAAATTGAGATATAAACTCCGAATAATATTTTCAATTATTTGTACAAACAACCTATCCAAACTAATCACAAATTCGTTAAACTCAAATAGTGAATTCTAAATTTGAAGCTTTATAAGGATCATCGGTGAACTCTTGCGGCTTCAATTTTAGAGATTTGAAATTTCTAGTTGAGCACATAATTTTTATATAAAGTTTCAGTCTTTCGGTTCCTTTTCTTGTCGTGTGTTTTGGGTGAAAATCGTGAATTATGGGCAAAAATTAATTTGAGAATAGTTCTTTAAATTAAAATTTCAAAGAAAAATAAGAAAAAGAACAATAAAAAGAAGAAGAGGAAGAGCAAAAATGGCAGAGAAAGAGGAAAAGAGGTGAAGATAGATGGGCCTTCCACTGTACAGTTTTTTTAATTTTGTAAAATAATATATTTATTTAGAGAAATTTTATTGCCATAGATGGTAAATATTTTTTTCATATAGCATATTTATATTATTTGCACCCTTTTTAGTCCATCAAACAATTATCCAATATAAATTTCTAGAAAAATCTAAATACCTGAAATATCCTTTATTGTCCTAAATCAAATAGGGTTTCATTTCCTTGTACATTGGTGTCTCTCTTTCCTCTTTTATTTTCTTCCATTTTTTGAGAAAAAAAGTAATGATCTTTACATACTATGGATAGAGATTTTGTCCCATTTTTGTGAGAATGCCTTTTCAATTACGTGAAGCCTACAACTTACAAGTCTGCCCAAAAGCTTCCCCCAATGATCATGTTTTCTGATTTCTTTGATCAATATAAAAAAACTCAAAATTTAATCCTGCCCAAAACTGAAAGGTCCTAACTTTTTGCCTTGCGTTAGGAGTTCATTTGGAAAAAGTTGTCAACCACCTCTTTCACCCATAAGCTTCATAAAAAATTGTAAGTTCTTTTAGATTTGTCCGTCTCTGTTGGCATTAGGTTTAACTTAGTAGAGTTAGTCTTGCTTTCATTTGCCAAAAGGGTGCAGATCCGAGGTCGAGATCCCCAGTTCGCTGCCTGATGTGCCACGAAATCGTGGCACATTGGATGCTTAATAACTATGAAATACTACTAGAATTAAGTGAAATTTTGGATTATTTAATGAGTTTGTTAAATGTGTAGGCAGAATCTGGGTTGTCTAGAAAAGTAGAAAAAGAAGTAGAACTGATGTTAACCAAGTGAAGTTCACAGCCAACTTCACGGACCGTTAACTTCATTATGGTCCATGGTTGAGTTCGTGAAAGTGAGGCAGTGCCGGGCCTTGAGAAGATGAAAAGCAGGAGCAACCAACTGAAGACCACGGAGGGTTCTACGGGAGGTAGTCATCACCACGGACCATGGAACCTTCTGTAAAGCTGAACCAGTGTGAAAGCAAAAAAGAGTTGAAAGAGGGTTGAAACCTAAGTGAAGACCACGGGCGACTTCACGGGCCGTAGTCCTCACTACGGATCGTGGTAGCTTTCGTGGTGCATTTTCCAGTGAACAAGTTTGAAGACCCACTTTCGGGAAGCTCCAAGGCAAGATCACGGAGGGCTTCACGGATCGTGAAGCCCTTGACGGGTCGTGGTAGTGGCCGTGAAAAGGTCCGACAACTCAGTCCTAATTCGATTAGGACTCATTTTAAACATTTTATTTTGAATTACTTTAGGTCGTTTTGAAAATTATTATTCATTATCTTACGTTTTACAACGAAGAACAGAGCATTACTCTTAGATTTCAATTTTTGGATTTTGGATTATTGCTATCAGTTGGAAATTCGAATTCAGACTATCAGATTATCAAAGTGATTATTGATTTGTTAATTACGTTCGTAAGTCTTTCTCAATATGTTTTCATCCCTAATTAATGATTGTTTACATGGAAGCATGAGTACTTAAATACCACAACTGGGGTTGTGGGATCCATGCTGAAGTTCTAGTTACGATTCCGTAAATTGAGTAAATGGCAGTCTGTGTTTACATTCTGTAGTTTTTAGCTTTCGATATCATTGTCATCTAGTGAGTGCACGCATTAGATGAGCCTGTATCTGGTATTTGTTCGAGAGAAAAATACCAGTTAGGAAAACGGCTGAAATAAATTATCCAATTGGAGTTAAAGCTTGAGTTCGAGAGAAAAGATCTTTAACACCATATCATTTTAAGCGAAGGTCAATGATAGTAACACTCTAGGGTCGAGAGAAACTGAGTGATAATTATCTGATTTGGCTGAGAAGTGTCAGATAAATTTAACTCGCAATGATTTTGTAAACATTGATTTGCCTGATGCTCAATTACGAAAGAACACTTGAACTAACATGATGGCGAACACAATCCTGGTTTCTCTTAATTAACTGAATCAACCTTACAACGAAATAGTCTGTTAGTCACAAATCTTGATTTTGACTGCAAGTTTGGTAATTATAATATTTCCACAAAACCCAATTTACTTTCCGTTGTTATTTGTTTAGGAGCAAATAACAACATTCGAATAAATGCGACAGTGAAACCTTATCTGTAAATAAATTCTCTGTGGGATCGACCTCAACTCTAGTTGAGTTTTGTAAATTGACATCGATCGTTTACGCTTCTTATTTGAAATGTAAGTTTCGACGTATCAAATTTTGGCATCGCTGCCGGGGAATTTTAAATTCAGAAGTATTTTACTAGATTTTATTCTATTGTAGTTATATTTCCTAATTTTACGTTTTGTTTGTTGTTTGTGTCCTTTTCAGGAGAGTTAGATTGTGCATGCCCGACACTCGAAGCAAAGGAGCCCCATTGCTTCCTTACGACCCTGAAGTTCAGAGAACTTTTTGAAAGATGGTTAATGCACAAGAACTAGAGGCTCAGAGACACAGACTGAGACTAGAAGCTGGGATTGATATTGCAAGGAATGTATATCAAACTGCAGGAATCAATCAACCTAGGCCAGGTGTCCAGCAAAATGCTGGAATCAATCAACCTAAGGTAGTAGATGAAAACAGAGGGGTGGAAGGAGTAGTCCATCCCCAGCGCCAACCAATACCCCCAAGGGGTAGAGCTCATCATCCAACTCATATGATGTATGAAAAGGATGATGTTGACTTGGATGGAGCTGGAGCCACTGGAGCCATAGTGTTACCTGCACTACCCCTAGGTGTTAAGTTCACAATCACCAACACCATGATCTAATTGTTGAACCTGAAAGGTATGTTTAGAGGTGCAACTGGTGATGATGCAAATCAACACTTGATGAATTTTTTGGCAATCTGTAAGTCACAAGAGATTTCTGGGGTCAACCAAACAACAATGAGGTTGAGGATGTTTCCATTGTCGCTTACTGGAGAGGCGACTAATTGGTTGAATGAGATGCCAGATGAATCCATCTGAACTTGGAATGAGTTGAAGGAAGCTTTCCTAGAACGAATATTCCTAGAATCAAAAGAGCTGCAGATGAAGGACGAGATTAGTACACAAAAGAAGCTACCAGGAGAGGCAATGCATGATACTTGGTGGAGGTTCAGCCAAAAGCTGAAGAAATGCCCCAACCATGATCTTCCCAAAAAACATCTTAAACAGGCCTTTTATAGGTCTCTGAATTATGTTACTATACATGTTGTTGATGCAGTTTGTGGAGGCTCATTTATGAAGAAGTCATTTGCGGAGAACATGCATCTATTGGATGAGGTCTCAAAGAACAACAGAGCATAGTATACTAGAGATGTAGAGGTAGGAGAGCTTGGGTATACATCTGAGCATTCAGCTGAACAGAGGAAGAGAGAAGAAGAAAGGGACCAAGACATGGCACATATGAGGACTCAAATAGATCTGCTCACAAAGCACATTGTCGCCAAGTATGAAAAGGTGAATGTTGTGGGGCAGCAAAACAGGTATGAGGATCAAGATCTTGACCTTGATGAGGAAGATAATTACTTGGGGAACCAAGGTGGTTTCAAAAATTATAACTCTAAAAATCAGGGTTACAATTCTAGAAACGCAGGTCGGAACTATGCTAGGGATGGTCAGTATGATAGGCCATCAAATAGAGATCAAGGAAACTAGCAAAACAGAGATGTGTATAGGAATGATCGCAGTGGTGTTTATGTGCCTCCAGGCAATAGAGACCGGGCATGTGGTAGTTCCAGCGGATCTAAGCTGAAAGATATAATGGCTAAAGTACTCCAAAAGGTTGAATCAACTGATGCAGGGGTAAACAAAATGAGAGGTGATTTCTCAAGCATGAGTCAGTTGGTGGACTCTCACATCACCTCTATTAAACAAATTGAGCAGTTGTTGGGGCAAACTCTCAGCCTCACTGAATTAGAGGAAGAATGGATCACTACCAAGTGACACCATTTAGAATCCCAAAAAGGACGGGCACTGCATGGCCATAGCCACCAGGAGTGGTAAAGTTCTTACTGACCCTATGTCTGCAGGTACCAAACATGAACAGGTCTTGGAACAAGCTGGCAGAGATGAGGATGAAATCGTACATGTAGATGACTCGGAGGAGGTTCAGCATAAATCACAACCCGCGTGAGGAAAAGAGAAGGAGGTCGAGGAAAATCTGCCTTTACAACAAATTCCCAGATCACCTCCTCCTTTCCCTCAAAAACTTACAAAGAAAGCTGAAGATGGGAAGTTTACAAAATTTATTACCACGTTGAAGCAACTTTCAATAAACATTCCATTGGTGGAAGCTCTGGAGCAGATGCCAGAATATGCCAAGTTCATGAAGGACTTAGTTACAAAGAAAAGAGCTGTCAATCTTAATTTTACTAATGATGTTCACCATTGTAGCGCCATTGCTACCAGATCTTTGGTTCAGAAAAAGGAAGACCTACGTGCATTCACTATTCCATGCACCATCGTGTCAATCAGCTTTGCAAAAGCATTGTGTGATCTACAAGAAACTGGGATTGGGAGTTCCAAGACTATCACGCCCCGAGCTACCTCTGAGACGCAGACATAGGACCTAGGACCACAAGTGATCCCAATCTAACCCTGCTGGCATGATCATGACCATACTAAAGATAAACTGAATAATAGAAACAGTGGGAAGCTATAATCATAAATAAATCTGAAATGATGAGGAATACCCATATACTATAACTGAGAAATATGAAAACTGATGAGTTTAATACATGGAAGATATTAACTCAATACTAAGCTGAATCTATCTATGTCTGAAAATAGCCTCTAACTGACTAGAAATGCTGGGACAGGCCCCAACTAAGTCTAACAAAACTGACACTAAAGGACTAAAAATACTGAAAAGAAACTCATGACTATTGACCTCGGAGAATGATGAATCACCACTGATTCTGCTGAACTAGAGATCGGGAACCGATCTAAGCGTGATCTGGATCCTGAGAACCTGAACCTACATCACGAAAAGATGTAGCGCATAGTATGCTTCAGTACTTGCAAGGTACTGAGCATGCAGGATAGAATACAACTGAAATAACATATAACTGAACAAAGCAAATATGCAATGATATAATCTGAACATGATATAGATACTGAATGATGAGATAACTGAATGCAGTGACCAATTTATACATGCTGAAACTGAATACTGGATATACTGATAAACGGTCAATGCAATAGAATCTGACTGAACTATTGGAGCTACTAATAACCGATAATAAAACCACATGAGCTAAATGTGGAGTCCGATGTATATGCCCCATCGAGAGGACCCAATATACCATGCCAGAGGTATAAAGACATGCTGGCGTGATCACTGAAATGAAGCCCACAGAGGGGACTTACAACCTACGTGGCCAGTAGTTCTGGGACTATTTGGGTACGCTGAACCCTAGTCCAACTCGGTATTATGCTACTCCCAATGGATTAAGTAATTAACACATTAAAACTGAATTTCTGTAAGTTACTGGATAGCTCGTACTGAACATGCAAATTGAGAATGCAACAATTAAACTGATATTCATGCATTAATAACTAAGACATGTATAACTGAATAACTGAAATATCTAACCTAGCATGTGTAATTCAAGAACTAAAGAAACACATAGCTAGGGTTCTTGACTTAATTCTCCTCTTAGCATTCTAATTTTTCTAAGTTTTGATTAATGATTTGACTTAGGTAAGTTGTAGTTATGTTTCTAGGCTTAAACTGACTAAAACCTCATAATTTAGGGTTTAAACGACGTAGCTTAGGAATCCAACAAAATAGAAAAAGACCAAAAGACCCCTGAATTAACTGTTGTCGGAGTGATCGACGGACGGGACATACGGGCCGTAGGTCAATCTACGGTCCGTAGATTGGGGTCGTAGGTCGAGTCTGCCCGACAGGTCTCCACTAAAATGAGCATAATGTTTTACTCGGAGGTCTGATTTTAGCAAACTTAGTGGCGTTGGAAAGAATATTCAATTATCTATCATATCATAGGTCATGGGACATGTAATTCCTTTTGTGCTAAGAGTTATGACAATATGAAGTTGACCCAATCAATTTTTTTCTTATAACTGGCTGCTGACCCTCACCTACGGACTGTATATCGAATGACGGTCCGTTCTGGTCGGCCGTCGTTTGCGTCAGAGGCTGGGTAAAGGAGGCCTTGATCCATGGACACAGACCACAGACCGTGGTCTAACCTACAGACCGTGGGTCTGTCCGTGGGTCAAGACTTAGCCAATTTTCTGAGCTGGGTTTAGGGAGGGATTGCAGTGGTGAAGCACGGACCACCAGCACGGGCCGTGGTCTGACCTACGGTCCGTGGATGGCAACCGTGGGTTGCACCTGCAACTTCTCAAAATTTACATTTTTGGTATGTTTCGGATACAGCGTGTTACATTATCTCCCTCTTGGGACCATTTGTCCTCGAATGAAGACTCAACTAGCTGAAATGGAGGGAGAGGGCTGCAATCCTTACCACTAAACACTGGGAACTGGATTTCTGACTGAACTGAGTTCCAAGAACATGCAAATACGCTGAAAATGCATGTACAAACTGAAAGAACGTGATTCTAAGACTGAATTTACGCATGGATGACTGAAAAACTAAAGAGGAACTATTACCTCAAGCTAGAGTGGAATCGGAAGGAAAGAGGTGAGGATACTTGGCTTTCATGGCTGCTTCTGCTTCCCAAGTAGCTCCCTCTACGGACTGACTCTTCCACCAAACCTTGATTGAAGTGAGTTTTTTGTTTCTTAACCTTCTAACTTGACGATCAAGAATCTCAATTGGTACATCCTCATATGAAAGTCTATTTTTTACAGCCACACTCTCTAACGACACTATAGATGCTGGATCACCCACACACTTCTTCAAAAGTGAAATGTTAAAAACCGGATGCACTGCTGCTAAGCCTGCTGGCAACTGTAACTCATAAGCCACTTTACCAATCCTTTTCAAGATCCGGTAAGCGCCTACATATCTGGGACTGAGCTTCCCTTTCTTGCCAAATCTCATCACCCCCCAGCATAGGTGACACTTTCAGGAAAACCCAATCATCAACTTGGAACTCTAGTTCCCTTCTTCTCACATCTGCATAAGACTTCTGGCGACTCTGGGCAGTCCTAAGTCTATCTCTAATGAGTTGCACTTTATCCATAGCATCAAGTTTTAAATATGGTCATATCAAGGCTGCTTCACCTACTTCAAACCAACCAACCGGAGATCTACATCTACGCCCATACATTGCCTTATAATGGGCCATCTGAATGCTGGAATGATAACTATTGTTGTAGGCAAACTCAATAAGAGCAAGGTGATCATCCCAACTCCCCTTGAAATCAATCACACAAGCTCTCAATATGTCCTCTAAGGTCTGAATGGTACGCTCTGCCTGGCCATCCGTCTGTGGATGAAATGTTATGCTAAGGTTAACCTGAGTACCAAGACCTTTGTGAAATGACTTCCATAAATGAGAGATAAATTGAGGACCTCTATCTGAGATGATAGACAAAGGAACCCCATGAAACCTCACAATCTCATTAATGTAAATATTGGTGTAATCTTCCGCCGAATCTATAGTCTTGACCGCCAAAAAGCGAGAAGACTTAGTAACTCTATCAACAATCACCCAAATTGAGTCATGATGTCTGCGAGTATGAGGCAAAGCTGTGATGAAGTCCATGTTGATCACTTCCCACTTCCAAGTAGGAATGTTAATCTCTTGAGTCATGCCTCCTGGTTTCTGATTTTCTACCTTGACTTGCTGGCAATTGGGGCACTTAGCCACAAAATCTGCTATATCTCTTTTCATACAATTCCACCAATAGACTTCCTGCGGCTCGCGGTATATCTTAGTGGCACCTGGATGAATAAAATATCTGGAGTTATGGGCCTCTGCAAGAATATGTTGTCTCAACTCGCCCACATTAGGAACACATAATCGACCCTGGTAGCGAAGCACACCAAATCCCCATGGGAGAAAACCTCCACTCTTTGATTGTGGACTGGACCCTTAAGCTCAAACAAGATTGGATCACTGTCTTGCTTTTCCTTAACCTCTACTACCAAATAAGATTCTGCCCTATTTTGAACCGTTACACCACCATCTGATATGCTCATAAGATGAACTCCTAGGCGAGCAAGTCTGTTAACATCCTTTGCTAGCTCTCTTATTTCTTTCTCAACATGTGCTACACTATCCATGGATAATCTGCTAAGAGCATTTGCTACTACATTCGCCTTACCCAGATGGTAATGCACGCTCATATCATAGTCTTTGAGGAACTCAAGCCACCTTCTCTGGCGAAGATTCAACTTTTTCTGGGTGAATACATATTGGAGACTTTTATGGTCTGTGAACACATCTACATGAACAACATACAAGTAGTGTCTCCAAATCTTGAGTGTAAACATCACTGCTGCAAGCTCGAGGTCATGAGTCGGATAATTATTCTCATGTACCTTAAGTTGTCTAGAAGTATAAGCTATAACCTTACCTCGCTGCATCAACACACAACCTAGGCCGATTCTGGATGCATCACAGTAGATCACATAACCATCTGAACCCTCTGGTCGAGTCAAGACTTGAGCTGTAGTCAACCTAGTTTTTAGTTCTGCAAAGCTTTTCTCACCATCATCTGACCACTAGAACTTAACCTTTTTCTGAGTCAACCTAGTAAATGGTAAGGCCATGGATGAAAATTCTTCCACGAACTGTCTGTAATAGTCCGCTAGACCCAAGAAACTTCTATTATCTGTAGCAGAGGTAGGTCTGGGCCATTTTTTCACTGCTTCTATCTTCTGGGAATCTACTCGAATTCCTTTACTAGACATAATATGCCCAAGGAAGGCAACTGATTGTAACCAAAACTCACACTTGTTAAATTTTGCAAATAACTGGCGATCTTTGAGAGCTTGCAGAAAAACTCTCAAATGACTCGCATGTTCTTCCTCATTCCTAGAGTAAATAAGGATATCATCAATAAAGACGAGAACGAACAAGTCCAAGTACTGCTTGAACACTCTGTTCATCAAATCCATGAAAGCTGTTGGAGCATTGGTTAGTCCAAATGACATAACTACAAATTTGTAATGACCATACCGAGTTCTGAAGGCTGTCATCGAAATGTCACTACCTCTGAATCTAAGCTGATGATAACCTGATCTAAGGTCTATCTTTGAGACATGACTAGCACCCTGAATTTCATCGAACAAGTCATCAATCCTAGGGATAGGATAATTATTCTTGATTGTGACTTTGTTCAACTGCCTATAGTCAATGCACATTCTGAGAGAACCATCTTTCTTCTTTACGAACAACACTGGTGCACCCCATGGAGAAATACTAGGTCTGATGAATCCCTTATCTAGAAGGTCTTTCAAATGCTCTTTCAACTCCTTAAGCTCAGTTGGAGCAATTTTATAAGGAGGAATAGAGATAGGCTGGGTATCTGGAAGGATATCAATTCCAAAGTTGAGTTCCCTTTTGGGAGGAACTCCGAGAAGATCATCTAGAAACACTTCTGGAAACTCATTAACCACTGGAACTGACTCAAGAGTTGGGGTTTCAGAGCTTGAATCCTTAAATCGAACTAGATGATAGAGATAACCCTTGGAGATCAACTTTCTGGCCTTAAGGTAAGAAATAAATCGACCCATAGGCGCTAAGCTACTAGCGATGTACATATCTCCCAGTAACATAGCATTTCTGCACTCTGTTCTCACCAAATCTGACACTCCATACAAGAACTTATTCATATGAGCTCTGAATCAGCAACCATATGAGGAGCATACCTGGAGAGTTGGGTAAACTTGAGCCCATACTCTTGGACTGTCATATTACCTTGTCTAAAGTTCGTGAATTCCTGAGCTTTTGCCTCCCTTAACTCTCTTGGGAAGAACCTATCCAGAAAGGTTTCGCTGAAGCAATCCCAAGTAATAGGAGTGGCATCTGTACCCCTGTTCTCTTTCCACTGAGTGTACCAAATATGAGCCACATCTTTCAGCTGGTAAGATGCCAACTCAACCCGATCATTACCAATGACCTGCATCACCTCAAAGATCTTCTTGATCTCATCCAAGAAATTCTGGGCCAACATCTGAATGGCGTTCCTGAATTTTGCATTAGAAACTTCCTGATCTAGGACTGGATGAGTTGCGTTTACGTTCCTGGGATTCGCATTCCTGGCGTTAGCTCTACGAGGAGGCATGATTTGAAACGCAGAACATCGAGTTAGAATGCAATTACATCATACTTTACGCACGATAAGAGTAACAAGAAAATGAAGATTATTCCTAAAACACTATGTAGTTTCCCTCTCATTAGATGAGGTACACTTCACACCCATGAAAAGGACTCTACTTAGTGCGGATTTTCAGACATTCTAGGACACTTAAAACCTAGTGCAATGATACCAAGTTTGTCACGCCCCTGAGACGCGGACACGGGACCTAGGACCACAAGTGATCCCGAGCTAACTCTGCTGGCATGATCATGAGCATACTAAAGATAAACTGAATAATAGAAATTGTGCGGAAGCTATAATCATAAATAAATCTGAAATGATGGGGAATACCCATATACTATAACTGAGATAAATTAAAACTGATTAGTTTAATACAAGAAAGATATTAATTCAATACTAATTTGAGTCTATCTATGTCTGAAAATAGCCTCTAATTGACTAGAAATGTTGGGACAGGCCCCAGTTAAGTCTAGCAAAACTGAAACTAAAGGACTAAATATACTGAAAAGAAACGCATGACTATTGTCCTCGGAGAATGAGGACTCACCACTTATTTTGCGGAACTATAGATCGGTTCCCGATCTAAGCATGATCTGGATGCTGAGAACATGAACCTATATCACGAGAAGATGTAGCGCAGAGTATCCATCAGTACTTGAAAGGTAATCAGCATGCATGATATAATACAACTGAAATAACATATAACTGAACAAAGCAAATAATCAATGATATAATCTGAACATGTTATAGACACTGAATGTTGAGATAAATGTATGGAGTGACCAATTTATACATGCTGAAATTGAATACTGGATATACTGATAAATGGTCAATGCAATAGGATCTGACTGAACTGTGGGAGCTACTAGTAACTGATAATAAAACCACATGAGCTAAATGTAGAGTCTGATGTATACGCCCCATCGAGAGGACCCAATATACCATGCCAGAGGTATAGAGGCATGCTGACGTGATCACTGAAATGATACCCACAGAGGGGACTTACAACCTACGTGGCTAGTAGTTCTGGGACTATTTGGGTATGCTGAACCCTAGTCCAACTCGGTATTATGCTACTCCCAATGGATTAAGTAATTAACACATTAAGACTGAATTTCTGTAAGTTACTGGATAGCTCGTACTGAACATGCAAACAGAGAATGCAATAATTAAACTGATATTCATGCATTAATAATTGAGGCATGTATAACTGAATAACTGAAATATCTAACCTAGCATGTGTAATTCAAGAACTAAAGAAATACATAGCTAGGGTTCTGGAATTCATGCAATAAACTGAATATTAACATACTAATATGATTTGGATCATTCTAACAGCTAAGAACCCAATAATTCTAACATTCAAGAAACCCTAGGTCTAGTCATAAAAAGGAATCAAGAAACTGACTGAAAAATAGAGACCTAATGGGTGAAGGAACCCACTAGTGAAATTCCACATACCTGGTGACAGATTTCACGGAGAAATCCTTTGATTTCTGGGCTGGAACTGAAGAAAACTTGTTGCGTTCTTGAACTAGGGTTCTTGACTTCTTTCTCCTCTTAGAGTTCTAATTTTTCTAAGTTTTGATTAATGATTTGACTTAGGTAAGTTCTAGTTATGTTTCTGGGCTTAACCTGAATAAAACCTCATAATTTAGGGTATAAACGACGTAGCTTAGGGGTCCAACGAAATAGGAAAAAACCAAAAGACTCCTGACTTAACTACTGTCAGAGTGATTGATGGATGGGATCTATGGGCCGTAGGTCAATTTACGGTCAGTAGATTGGGGTCGTAGGTCGAGTCTGCCCGGCAGGGCTCCACTAAAATGAGCATAACATTTTACTCGGAGGTTGGATTTTAGCAAACTCGGAGGAGTTGGAAAGAGGATTCAATTATCTATCATATAATAGGTCATGGAACACATAATTCCTTTAGTGCTAAGAGTTATGACCATTTGAAGTTGACCCAATCAACAAGTTTCATCTAACTGGCTGAGGACCCTCACCTGCGGTCAAACCTACGGACCGTAGATCGAACGATGGTCCGTGCTGGTTGGCCGTCGTTTGTGTCATAGGCTGGGTAAAGGGGGCCTCGATCCACGGACCATGGTCTGACCTACAGACCGTGGGTCTGTCCGTGGGTCAAGACTTGGCCAATTTTCTGAGCTGGATTTTGGGAGGGGTTGTAGTGGTGAACCACGAACCACCAGCACAGGCCGTGGTCTGACCTACGATCCGTGGATGGCAACCGTGGGTTGCACCTGCAACTTCTCAAAATCTACATTTTTGGTCTGTTTCGGATATGGGGTGTTACAAAGACCCACTACAATGCGGTTGATGATAGGTCAGTTAAATGGCCTGTGGGAGTCCTATGTGATGTACTTGTTAAGGTGGACCCCTTCATTTTTCTTGCTGACTTCGTGATCTTGGATTGCAAGGTGGACTTTGAGGTCCCTATCATTTTGGGAAGAACCTTTTTGGCCACATGAAGAGCTTTGATGGATGTTGTAAGAGGAGAGTTGAAGTTCAGACTCAACAAAGATGAGGTAAAGTTCAATATTTGCAGGTCAATGAAGAAACCCAATGATATGAATGTGGTATCTGCAATAGATGTGGTTGCTGATGAGGACATGAGGGTACCCATAGAAGAGAGGATGGCTGTTGAAACCTTAGCAGCAGTGCTGATGAACTTTGATGCTGATTTCCGGTAAGACTATATAGAGACCATGAATGTTTTGCAGGGTATGGGCGCACACTAGTATGCTCCAAAGAAATTAGACCTGGACTTGAAAAACAGGCCAAACCCTCCAACAAAACCATCCATCGAGGAGCCACCGGTGTTGGAACTAAAACAGTTACCCAGTCACCTTAGGTATGTATTTTTGGGTACTAATAACACTTTATCTGTGATCTTGGCTGCAAATTTAAATGAAGAGCAGGTGCAAGAGGTGATCAAGGTGTTGAGAAGGTACAAATGGGAAATTGGGTGGACCATTGCTGAAATAATTAGAATACCTCCTGGTATATGCACCCACAAGATTCAGCTTGAGGAGGACTGCAGCCCAAGCATTGAACACCAGCGAAGGCTAAACCTACCTATGCAAGAGGTGGTTAAGAAAGAGATAATCAAGTGGTTAGATGTTGGGGTGGTCTATCCCATTTCTGATAGTCACTGGGTCAATCCAGTGCAATGTGTGCCCAAAAAGGGTGGTATGACTGTGGTGGCATTTGCGAAGAATGAGTTAGTTCCACAGAGACCAGTCACTGGATGGCTAGTCTGTATGGACTACAGGAAGCTGAACAAGTGGACTTTGAGGGATCACTTCCCCATGCCTTTCATGGACTAGATGCTTGATAGATTGGCAGGTAAAGGGTGGTATTGTTTCTTAGATGGATATTCTGGCTACAATCAGATATCAATTGCTCCTGAAGATCAAGAAAAGACCACCTTCACATGTCCTTATTGCACCTTTGCATTTAAACGCATGCCATTTGGACTATGTAATGCACCAACAACATTCTTTAGGTGTATGATGTCTATCTTCTCGGACATGGTTGAGGACACTCTAAAGGTATTTATGGACGATTTCTCTGTAGTAGGTGATACTTTTGATGACTGTTTGTTGAATCTTAGCAGGGCTTTACAGAGATGTGAGGAGGCCAACCTATTACTGAATTGGGAGAAGTGCCATATCATGGTAAAAGAGGGCATAGTCCTGGGACACAAAGTATCACAGAAAGGGATAGAGATCGAGAAGCCCAAGATTGAGGGTGTTAGAAGCTTTATAGGCCACACCGGGTTCTATAGGAATTTCATCAAGGAATTCTCCAAAATTGCACACCCCATATGCCGGCTTTCGGAGAAGGAGGTAAAATTTGTCTTTCATGAGGCATGTCTCAAAACATTTGAGTGCCTAAAGGAAAAGTTGATTTTAGCACCAGTGATCATTGGCCCAGACTGGTCAGAGTCATTTGAGGTAATGTACGATGCTAGTGGGACTGCATTAGGAGTTGTGTTGGGGCAGAAGCACAACAAGATGTTTCATCTGATTTACTATGCTAGTAAGTCGCTGAATGGGGCACAAAGAAACTACATAGTCACTGAGCAGGAACTATTGGCGGTGGTCTATGCGTTTTAAAAGTTCCGAGCTTACCTGCTGGGAACTAAGGTGATAGTTCATGCAGACCATGATGCCTTGACATATCTCATGACAAAGAAAGATGCCAAACCTAGGCTGATCCGATGGGTGCTACTTCTCCAAGAGTTTGACTTTGAAGTGAAGGACAAGAGAGGTTCTGATAAGCAGGTCGTTGATTACCTGTCTAGGTTGGAGGCTGCAAAGAAGGAAGAAATTGTGCTTGAGATAAAGATACATTCCCGGATGAGCAGGTATTAGCTGCTACTCTTAAATTTATTCCTCGGTTTGCTGACTATGCTAATTTTCAAGTTAGTGATGTGATGCCTGAGGGGCTGACATATCAGCAAAGGAAAAGGTTCCTGCATGATGTAGGCAAGTACTTTTGGGATGAACCGTATCTGTACAGGGTGTGTGCTGCCAACATAATTAGGCGATGTATTCCAGAAGCCAAAATGTTGCACATTTTGGAGGCCTGTCAATCATCTCCAGTTGGTGGTCATCATGGTGGTGCTCGTATAACCCACAAGCTAATTCAATGTGGCTACTACTGGCCCATAATTCATCAAGATGCAGTGCGCTTCTGACCAAGTATAAACAACACAAGGTGGCAACACCTTATCACCCACAGACCAGTGGACAAGTGGAGGTTTCCAAAAGGGAGATTAAAGAAATCTTGGCCAACACAGTTAATGCCAACAAGACAGATTAGGCAAGGAAGCTGGATGATGCTCGATGGGCATATCAGACAGCTTTCAAGACACCCATTGGTATGTATCCATATAAAATGGTGTTTGGAAAGGCATGTCATTTGCCAGTTGAGCTTGAGAATAGAGCACTCTGGGCATTAAAGAAGCTAAACCTCAGTTAGAGCGAAACTGCGAAGTTGAGGTTGAATCTGATCAATGAGATGGACGAGTTCCGTCAGAGAACTTATGAGAGATCAGCACTGTATAATGAGAGGATGAAGCTATATCATGACAAGCATATTGAGAAAAGAAGCTTCACTCCTAGTGACTTGGTGTTACTTTTCAACTCTAGACTTCGTCTGTTCCCAGGAAAGCTGAGATCTAAATGGTCTGGACCTTTTAAGGTCACACATCTTTTTCAATCTGGTGCTATTGAACTAGAAAATGAGAAAGGCGAGAAGTTCAAAGCTAATGGTCAGCGAGTCAAGGCATATTTGGGTGCTCCTGAGGATGTAAATATTGTAAAGGAATGCAAACTTGATAAAGTCAGAGTAATCAAGTAATCTGCGTCGCACCACGACATTAAATTGTGCGCTGCTTGGGAGGCAACCCAAGATGTAATTGTATTAGGTATGTTCCCTTTTACCTTATTTTTCTTTGTTTTTGTAGAGTTAATGTGTGCTGATGTGTGCAGGAGAGAATAGGTGGAAAAATGTAGGACCTGGTGCAAACTGAACTTCACGGACAGTCTCACAGACCGTGGTGCTCTTCACGGGCACTTTCACGGTCCTTCAATTTGAGGAAAAAAGTTTGGAAGCTACTGGAAATTGCATAAAAAAGGATTCACGGAAGGGTTCACGGTCCGTTAGAGTTTGTACGGACCATCTAGCCTCTCGTAAACCTCATGTATGAATGTCAAGTTTCAAAGTCGTAGACACGGACAGGGTCACGGACCGTGATGCCCTTCACGGGCAACTTCACGATCCGTGATCTTCCGCAGTCAAGTGTTAGTTCGAAGTTAGGATCACAGATGGTCTCACGGACCGTGACTCCCTTCACGAGTAACTTCACGGTCCACAGTCTACAACCCAGTGTTCCCATATTTGACCCAACCCGTGCGTAACCCAACTCATAATGAAACGTATTTATTCGATTCCAAAGGCCAAAGAGTCAATTTCTTCCTATTCTTCTCCTCCATAACGGCTATCTAAGGGTAGAATCGATTACAATTCATCAATAAATCCTACATCCAACCAAGAATCGAAAACCTAAGTGCTCAGTTGTGTAAGTGTGTCAAGTTAATTCCAGATTTCGGCTATGTCACTATTTCCAAGTAATTTAATTTTCAATGGTTTGAAAAGTTCAATCTTGTCTACACCTATGTATGATGACTTCAATTTTCTTGAGTTTAGCTTGACCTTGTGATGATTAATTCCTAATTGATACTGAATTGTAGTGGGTAAGTCGAATTGGGAAGTTTTAGTTTTTCATGTGTGTTGGTGTATAACAGAGGGTCAAATTTGTTGCAACCCATGGCTCAGTTAAAGTTCACGGGCAGTATCATGAACCGTGGTGCAGTCCACGGGCAGTGAAGCCATCCGTGAACATCCCTTGGTAAAATGGTCAAAGACTCCTTGTGCACACTGATTCTGTTTCAACTCCACGAGGGATTTCACGGTCCGTGGTCCATACCACGGCCCGTGCAAGCTCCCGTAGAGTTCCCTTGTTTGTAATTTTTTTTCTATACTTAATTTGTGTTCGTCTTTTGATTCCGTGGCCCTTCTCGATGATAGATTGAGTGACTACATTCTTTAAGGCAAGGCGTCGCAATGAATGTACAAAGGGAAAGTCTGAGTACCCGATAGTGCGCCATTTGACTATGTTGAATACTAATAAGTTTTGTATTTTCTCAAGTACAATGGGTCCCAGAAAAAGAAAGCAACAAAACTTGTCCCCCTCACTACTTCTCAATCAGAAAGTCATGACGACTTCGAAGCTAGTGGTTTCGAGGTGCAAATAAATGTTACACCTGAATATCACTCGCCTCGAGCCACTAGATCATTGACCAAAAGAGCTATCCTATAGGACACTCCTCCTCATTCTGAAGAGGGTGGTTGTAGTTCTGATAACGGGAGGACTCGGAAAGTCAATATGATGTTGCTGCTGGTAGCCAATCTATTGATACCTCAGGGGGCATTGTAGAGTGTGAAAGCGGTTCCCAGGATGATACACACACCTCTCCACCTGTGGAGAATATAAAAGCTGATACTGGACCACGAGAGGAAGCGTCTATGATAGAGAATGATGAAGAGATCACCGATGATAATACCATGGTGATGTATGTGACTGCCCATGAACCTAATCCGGCATTGAGACCTCAGCTGATTACCTATTACCGTTCCATGTGGACTGTGCACTGGTTCAAAGAATTTGTCAACAATAGGATTTTGAACAAGACTGGCGGCTTCAAGAATCAAGCAATCATGCCTGAGACTAGGGTGGTAGTAGGTGATATCAAAGTATTCTCGGACATCTATCGGATATTTCAGCTCCATCAATTTGACTGGATGGACAATGCACCTGAAAAATACTCTTGCCACCTGGCCAAATAATTTTATTTCTCTTATGCAGCTACATTGATGAATTTTGCTTGCGGATACAGAGACCACGAAATGTGGACAAAAAAACATGGCTATTACCTAGGATCCACTCAACTCAATCATAATTAGGGGTAAATCAATAGATATTTTTTAGGCTTCGATTAACAGAATGTTGTACGGCCCAAAATACTCTACACCAGCTTCAGTTGACCTTTTCGAAGGTAAACATCATGAAGTCACCAGTGATGCTACGATGGAAGATCTGAATTCACAAAAAGGGGTTTTACGCTGGATTGCAAAGCAGATTGCCATAGATGGGGAAACTGCAATTTGGGTCGCCACAACTCCAACACTCATCACTAAATCTTCGTTGCTTTTCCAACAAATGTTTGGTTGGTTGTCGTCCGAGCACAATTGCGACCAACAACTAATGATATCACTTTGTCACCTTATCTGGCCTCGTTGGTAGCTTGTCTTATGGTTGGTTACCCGGTCAATGCGGGATGGATAATAGCGACCGAGATGAGAGACAGGGCGCTAAATGAGAGAGATACACTTCCTTTTCCATGTCTGATAGGGAATTATGTAGAGGAGCGAACATTCCTCTGAACAGCCTGGTTGACAGATGGGGTGAGGCATTCAGACTTATCCAGGTTTCTAAAATTAAGGATGTCACGAACCTTCTCTTTGGCGTGAAGTTTGCCGTTATGAGTACTTTAGTTGCTATTCCACATGTCCCAATTGACATCCCACATGAATATAGAGGTCCAGAACAGAGAGAGTCATCACATCCTTCCATAGAGGCACCACCACGCCCAGCTTCAGGCTCCCGGGCTCCAGGTACCTTTGTCATTATCCCAATGCTTTTTCTTGAGAAATTGGTTGCAAATCAGTGCCATACTAGGACATTGGTAGAACATATGGTGCTCGAGATGCCTCAGCTGATAGAGACGAAGGTGTTAGCTGTGAAAAAGAAGATCAAAAATGAGGTGCGGAAAAAGCTGGTTGTCTTAAAAGACAGATTGGATGGTTTGTAGAACCTTGTCCAAGATCGATTCCAGTCTGGCGGGTCAGTAGATACTGAAGAGTTCAAATCACAGCTGGCCGAGATGAGAACTCAGATTGCTAAACTGACTAAAAAGCCACTATAGGTATCCACTCCGATATTGTCCGAATCTTTAATGCCAATGCTAAATCAGGCACCCTCCACTCAATCAATTGATGATCTTTGGGGAGAACCCCCCACGAGTAAGTCCGGTAAGAGAAATCACAAAGCTGAAGAACTTCATGAGGAGACCCTTACGAACCCAGCCAAAGAGGCAAGAAGGCAAGAAAAGAGAGTTCATAGAACATCAAAGAGGGAAGCTCGGGAAATGGATGCCCTTGAACAGCAACATCGAGATGCAACCTTAGTTGGTGCTTCTGGTAGTGGAGCACCTGCTCCGACTAGTGAGGACCAAACTGATCAGGTCATGAGGTCTAAGAGTGCACCCATTGATAAGGGTGCCAGTACTGATCCGATGATCGGTGCCTAGAGCGTCGTAGGTATGACCCCTCCTCATAGCGTGTGTGTTTTATTGTTCTGTATCGACTTTGAGGGCAAAGTTCTATTTATTTGAGGAGGGGGTGGTGAGCAACCTGCCAGAGTTATTAAAAAAATGGAGGTTGTCTCTGTGTATTACTGTTTTGGTTGTTTTGTGTGTTGAGCTGTGCAACAGCTAATCTTAGAAAATTGAGGACCTGAATCTGAGTTTGACTCTTAGGATCTTTAGATGACATCTTAGATACTGATATGTTGAACATGGCAAATTGGACCAATTAATTGGTGAACCAAGAAAATGAAATACAATCTTGTGTAGTGTGTGTGTAAGGTTTGATTGAAGTCTAACACTAGGAGCAGAAACTAGAACTTGCCTAAGTAGTCTTGCTTGAATCTAAGAATAACCGGATAGGAAATGACAGTAGGCCATTTTTGTTAAACCAGTAAAAAGCCAAAAATAAAATAACCAAATGACAAGCTTATCACTTGAACCCAATTTGAGCCTTAAATCAGTCTTTGTTCTTACCCAACATATATCATATCCTTGGTTCTCTGAAGGTACACGATATCACAACTTAGGCCAAAAGCCTAAGTTGAGGGTGATTGCAATTTGAACAGAAAGAAAAAGGGAAAAAGAAGGTTCAACCAGTGAGCTAAGTGCATATCAAAATTGCATATATAAAAAAAAAGAACATAAAAAAAGGAAAAGAAAAATAAAAAGAAAAAGAAAGTAATAGCTACTGAGTCGGGCTGAAATAAAGAAAAAGAGGGAATCACTCAGAAAAGAGTATGTGAAAATGAAACTTTGAAAAACCAAGGGATTAGTCACTCACGAAACCAAATATCTATTCCCTAGCCCTGAGCCTATGTTACAAGCCAATAAAGTCATACATTGATCCTATTACGGGTGTTTGAAAGATAAACTGTAGAAAGCAAGGGCAAGCCTATGGTAGTTTGTTGTTAGTGTTAGAAGTTCATTGAGAGCGTGAGCGTAGTACTCAGTCCATACCATTATGAGCGAGGGACTTCTTTGGTGTGAGGACACAGTGGTTGCATTTGAAAGTAGATTGTGTGAGCTGATAATTCACAGGTATAAGCATGATTGACGGTGAGTAATGAGATGTCATGTATTGATCCTTACATGTTAGATTCAGAGGTTTGGAATACAAATTGTACTTGAAATAGTTGTTGCGTAGTGTCATAAATCTGGAAATGAATTGAGGGCTGATTGTATTTGTTTTCTCATCACTTGAGGACAAGTAATGGTTCTAAGTTGAGGGTGTTGATGTGCCGCAAAATCGTGGCACATTGGATGCTTAATAACTATGACCTAATACTGGAATTAAGTGAAATTTTGGATTATTTTATGGGTTTGTTCAATGTGTAGGCAGAATCTAGGTTGTATAGAAAAGTAGAAAAAAAAGCAGAACTGATGTTGACCAAGTGAAGTTCACGGCCAACTTCACGGACAATTAACTTCATTACGGTCTGTCGTTGAGTTCGTGAAAGAGAGGCAGTGTTGGGCCTTGAGAAGATGAAGAGCAGGAGCAACCAAGTGAAGACCGCGGAGTGTTCTATGGGCCGTAGTCATCACCACGGACCGTGGAACCTTCCTTGAAGCTGAACTAGTGTGAAAGCAAGAAAGAGTTGAAAGAAGGTTGAAACCCAAGTGAAAACCATGGGCCACTTCACGGGCCGTAGTCCTCACTACTGACCGTGGTAGCTCTCGTGGTACATTTTCCAGTGACCATGTTTGAAGACCCACTTTCGGGAAGCTCCAAGGCAAGACCACAGAGGGCTTCACGGACCGTGAAGCCCTTGACGGGTCGTGGTAGTGGCCGTGAAAAGGTCCGACAACTCAGTCCTAATTCGATTAGGACTCATTTTAAACATTCTATTTTGAATTACTTTAGGTCGTTTTGAAAATTATTATTTATTATCTTACGTTTTACGACGAAGAACAGAGCATTACTCTTAGATTTTGATTTTTGGATTTTGGATTATTGCTATCAGTTGGAAATTTGGATTCAGACTATCAGATTATCAAAGTGATTGTTGATTTGTTAATTACTTTCGTAAGTCTTTCTCAATATGTTTTCATCTCTAATTACTGTTTGTTTACGTGAAAGCATGAGTAGCTAAATACCACAACTGGGGTTGTGGGATC
>JAJOOO010003740.1:0-39702 GCA_029582685.1 Solanum piurae
GTTTTAATTTGAAGAATGAATTCAAAAATACCCTTTAAATGTTTTAATACCTTATATAGTTATTTAGAAATAATATAAAATATACCCACTTCTTAATTTAACTTAAAAATAATATTTACGAAAACGCCCCTTGCCCACATGGACTTACCAAATAAAACTAAGGCAAAGTCCAAGGGAGCATTTAAGGTCCTTGAAGTGATCCACTAGCCTTGGACCCTCCCTTGGACTTTGCCTTTGGCTTTTTAAAGCTAAGGCATATCCATGGGAGTATTCAAATGACCTACTTATATCATATATATATATATATATATTTATATAAAAAAATAATATAGGTTACACCCTTTTAATTTAGACCAAAAAGGAAATTATGAAATTACCCCTTTTTATGCCTCCCTTGGATTGCCCAAATAAAACTAAGGCAATTACCAAGGGAGCTTCTAAGGGCCTTGGAATGGTCTACCATCTGGCTAAGGCAAAGTTCAAGGGAGCTTCGACGGGCAGTGATGCCTTTCGCCTTCCTTGAACCCTCTCTTGAACTTATACTAAGTCAATTTTTTGGAAAATTTCATAACTCCCATTTATGCTTAAACTTTTAAGAATCATACATTAGGCTCTAGTTTCACCTATCAATTTTTTAGGGTCGCTACATTGCAGGTGGCTACCACGGACCCCATCTACGGTTTGTGGGTGGTACCCACTAGTGGCACCTGCAACTTCTGATTTTTCTACACTTTTGGTCTTTTTAGCATACGGGGTGTTACATTATCTCCCCCTTGGGAACATTCATCCTTGAATGAAGACTAAACTAGTTGAATATGGAGGGAAAGAGCTGCAAACCCTACCACTAACTACTGGAAACTGAAATCTAACTGAACTAAGTTCCAAGAACATGCAAATATGCTGAAAATGCAAGTATAATTGAAGGAACATGATACTAAGACTTAATCTACGCATGAGTAACTGAAAGACTAGAGAGGTACTATTACCTCAAGATGGAATGGAATCGGAAGGAAAGAGATAAGGATACTTGGAATAGTTCCCTCAACGGACTGACTCTTCCACAAAATCTTAAGTGAAGTGACTTCTTTGTTTCTCAACCTTCGAACCTAACGATCAAGAATCTCAACTGATACATCCTCATAAGTGAGACTATCTTTCACAACCACATTTTCTAATGGTACTATGGATGCTGGATCACCAACACACTTTTTCAGTAACGAAACGTGAAAGACCGGATACACCGCTGCTAGTTCTGCTGGCAACTCTAACTCATAAGCAACTTTACCAACTCTTTTCAAGATCCTATAAAGTCCTACATATCTATGACTACCTACGGTCCATTCTGGTCAACCGTCGTTTGGCATCAGAGACTGGTTCCCAGGGGTCTGAACCACGGACCATGGTCCCACCTACGGTCCGTAGGTCCTGGCGTGGGTCGACCCTTGGCTGAGATTTTCTGGGCTTTTGGGGAGGGGATGCAGTTTGCTACCACGGACCCCACCTACGGTCCGTGGGTGGTGCCCGTTGGTGGCACCTGCAACTTCTAATTTTTTTGTACTTTTGGTCTTTCTAGCATATAGGGTGTTACTTATCTCCTCCTTGGGAACATTCGTCCTCGAATGAAGACTAAACTAGTGAATATGGAGGGAAGCTGCAAACCCTACCACTAAGTATTGAAACTGAAATCTGACTGAACTAAGTTCCAAGAACATGCAAATACGTTGAAAATACAAGTATAACTAAAGGAACATGATACTAAGACTTAATCTATGCATGAGTAACTGAAAGACTAGATTCACTATTACCTCAAGCTGGAATAGAATCTGAAGGAAAGAGATGAAGATGCTTGGCCTTTATGTCTGCTTCTGCTTCCCAAGTAGCTCCCTCTACGGACTGACTCCTCCACAAAACCTTAATTGTAGTGACTTCTTTATTTCTCAACCTTCGAATGTGACGATCAAGAATCTCAACTGACACATCCTTATAAGTGAGACTATCCTTCACAACCACATTTTCTAATGGTACTATGGATGTTGGATCAACCACACACTTTTTCAACAACGAAACTTGAAAGATCGGATGCACCGCTGCTAGTTCTTCTGGCAACTCTAACTCATAAGCAACTTTACCAACTCTTTTCAAGATCCTGTAAGGGCTTACATATCTAAGACTGGGCTTTTCTTTCTTGCCAAATCTCATCACCCCCTTCATAGGTGACACTTTCAGGAAAACTCAATCATTAATTTGGAACTCCACGTCCCTTGTCCTTACATCTGCATAGGACTTCTGGCGACTCTGAGCTGTCTTAAGTTTATCTATGACGAGCTGAACGTTTTCCATAGCATCATGAACCGAATCTGGACCTATCAAGGCTGCTTCATCTTCTTCAAACCAACCAACTGGAGATCTACATCCACGCCCATACAATGCCTCACAAGGGGTCATCTAAATGTTGTAATGGTAGCTCTTATTTTAGGCTAACTCTATAAGAGGAAGGTGATCATCCCAACTACCCTTGAAGTCGATCACGTAATCTCTCAACATGTCCTCTAAGGTCTGAATGGTACGCTCTACCTAACCATCCATCTGTGGATGAAATGTTGTACGGAGGTTAACATGAGTAGCAAGACCTTTTTGAAATGACTTCCATAAATGAGAGGTAAACTGAGGACATATATCTGAGATGATAGACAAAGGAACCCCATGCAACCTGACTATCTCATTAATGTAAAGCTTGGCGTAGTCCTCCGCAGAATTTGTAGTCTTGACAACCAAGAAATGAGCGGACTTAGTAACTCTGTCTACTATCACCCAAATAGAGTCATGTTGTCTGCGAGTACAAGGTAAACCTGTAAAGAAGTCCATGTTTATCACTTCCCACTTCCATGTAATGTTAATCTCTTGAGTCATACGTTTCCGATGTCCTGCCTTCACCTGCTGACAATTAGGGCAATTAGCCATAAAATTTGCTATATCCCTTTTCATACCATTCCACCAAAAGACTTCCCGCAAATCACGGTACATCTTAGTGGCACCTGCTGGAGTTATGGGCTTCTGCAAGAATCTGCTGTCTCAACTCACCCACTTTAGGGACACATAAACGGCCCCTGATAGTGAAGCACACCATCTCCCCCTTGGGAGAAAACCTCAACTCTCTGCTGATGAACTACACCCTTCAGTTGAAGCAATATAGGATCACTGTCTTGTTTTTCCTTAACCTCCGATACCAATGAAGATTCTAACCCATTCTGAACTGTCACATCATCTTCTGATATGTTCATAAGGCAAACTCCTAAGCCAGCAAGCTGGTGAACATCTTTTGCTAGTTCTTTTCTTTCTTCCTCAACATGTGCTACACTATCCTTAGATAGTTTGCTAAAAGCATCTGCTACTACATTGTCCTTACCAGGATGGTAAAGCACATTCATATCATAGTCCTTGAGGAACTCAAGCCATCTACTCTGGCGAAGATTCAACTCTTTCTGGGTGAACACATACTGAAGGCTCTTATGGTCTATGAACACATCTACGTGAACACCATACATGTAATGTCTCCAAATCTGTAGGGCAAATACTACGGCTGCAAGCTCGAGATCATGAGTTGGATAGTTTTTCTCATCCACCTTAAGTTGTTTAGAAGCATATGCTATAACCTTACCTCACTGCATCAACACACAACCTAGGCCGACTCTAGATGCATCACAATAAATCACATAACCGTCTGAATGGTAGAGTTAAAATAGGAGTTGTAGTCAACCTAGTTTTCAGTTCTGAGAAGGTTTTCTCACAATCATCGGACCACTGGAACTTAACCTTTTTCTGAGTCAACTTAGTCAATGGAGAAGCTTTGGATGAAAATTCTTCCACAAACCTTCTGTAATAACCAGCCAAACCCAAGAAACTTTTGATATCTGTAGGAGAGGTAGGTGTGGTCCATTGTTTCACTGCCTCTATTTTCTGAGAATCCACTCGGATCCCTTCATTAGACATTATATGCCCAAGAAAATCAACTGATTGTAACCAAAACTCACATTTGCTAAACTTAGCGAATAACTGGTGATCTTTGAGAGTTTGCAGGACAACCCTCAAATGAGTTGCATGTTCTTCCTCATTCCTAGAGTAAATGAGGATATCATCAATAAAGACGATAACGAACAAATCCAAATACTTCTTAAACACCCTGTTCATCAAATCCATGAAAGTTGCAGGAGCATTGGTTAGTCCAAATGACATAACTACAAATTCATAATGACCATACCGAGTTCTGAAGGTTGTTTTCGGAATGTCACTATCTTTGACTTTGAGCTGATGATAACTGGATTTGAGGTCTATCTTCAAACAATGAATAACATCCTGAAGTTGGTCGAACAAGTCATCAATCCTAGGGATAGGGTACTTATTCTTGATTGTGCCTTTGTTCAACTGTTATAATCAATGCACATCCTGAGAGAACCATCTTTCTTTTTCACGAACAACAGTGGTGCACCCCATGGGGAAATACTAGGTCTGATGAAGCCCTTATCTACAAGGTCTTTCAAGTGCTCTTTCAATTCCTTAAGCTCAGCTAGATCCATTATTTAAGGAGGAATAGAAATAGGCTGGGTATCTAGAAGGAGATCAATTTCGATATCAATTTCCCTTTCGTGAGGAACTCCTAGAAGATCTTCTAGAAACACTTTTGGGAACTCATTTACTACTAGAACTGACTCAAGAGTTGGGGTTTAGGAGCTTGAATCCTTAACCCGAACTAGATGATAGAGATACCCCTTAGAGATCATATTTCTGCCTTACGGTAAAAAATGAATCAACCCGTAGGCACTGAGCTTCTACCTTTCCATTCTAAGATTCGCTCATCTGGAAACTGAAAATGAATGATCCTAGTTCTACAATCAACTAAGGTATAACATGAATGTAACCAATACATGCCTAGAATGATATCGAAGTATACTATTTCTAACTCTATAAGATCTACTGAGGTGACTTACTAGGAAATTGTGACATGGCAATTTCTGTATACCCATCTAGCTATAATTGGGTCACCGAATGGAGTAGAGACTGATAAGGGTTCTGAGAGAGTTTCTGGACTGACACTGAAGTTTATTGCTATATAAAGAGTTACAAAGGAAAGAGTAGCCCCTGGATCTAACAAAGTATAAACAGAAAAATGAAAGACTCACAACATACCAATAACAACACCAAGAGAATCTTCCCGATCCTGGCGATCCTGGAGAGCACACAACCTATTATGGCGCTGACCGCCATATGTACCAGATGAAGTACCCTACTGAGTCGAGCGACCTACTGGTACTGCTGAAGTTGTAGACTGAACCCTACCATTGTTGCCTCCTTGTCCCTATTTAGAAGAAGGGCAATCCCTCAATTAGTGACCAGTCTGACCACACCCAAAACATCCATCTTTTCTTACAAGACACTCGCCCAGATGGTTCTTACCACCACTTTGGACAAGTTGGGTAGATCCTAGTAACTGAAACACTCCCCTGAGACTTAGATACTGATTCCCTACCTTTCTGATTCTGTTGAAACATAGAGGATGGAACACTAGTTGATTGAGTTGATGGGGCTGAAGACCTTTGCTGAAACTTCGAGCGATTTCCACCACCCGATTTCAGCTGAGAGTACTCATAGTTGCCTGTCCTAGCCCTTTTGTTATCCTTAGCGTGTTCCCTAAGCTTATCTCCCTCAACCTGTTGAGCATGAGTCATGCGCCTAGAGATGTTCATATCTTCTAACAACATCGCATTTCTGCACTCTGTTTTCACCAAGTCAGACACTCAAAATAGGAACTTCCTCATCTGTGCCCTGAGATCGGCAACCATATGTGGAGCATACTCGGAGAGCTAGGTCCATACTCTTGGACCGACATAGAACCTTGTCTCAAATTCATGAATTACTAAGCCTTAGCCTCCCTCAACTCTCTTGGGAAGAACTTGTCTCCGATAAAATTCTCCCATGTCATAGGAGCGGCATTCTCACCCTTTTTTTTCTTTCCACAATTTAAACCAGATGTGAGCCACTTCCTCAAGCTGGTAGGATGCCAACTCTACCCTATCATTCTCAGTCACTTGCATCACTCCAAATATCTTGTTGACCTCATCAATAGAGTTATGGGGATCCTCACCAACTTGCGGCCCTAGAAACTCTGGTGGGTTCATCTTAACAAAATCACGGACCCTAGCTGCCACTGATCCACCACTAGCATTTCTAGGAACTTAAACCTGCTGATTGATCTTGTTAGCTACACTCTGGGCCAAAAGTTGAATGGCATTCTGAAACTCTGTATTCAAAACTTCCTGATCTAGGCCTGGAGAAACTGCGTCCACATTACGTGCATTAGCATTACTTGGGTAAGCTCTACGAGGAGGCATGATCTGAAACACATAACGTCGAGTTAGAAAAGAGAGCATACCCACGCACGATAAGAATAACAAGAAAGTGAAGTTTTACCTAAAACACTTCGTAGCCTCCCTCTCATAGGTGTGGAAGGCTCCACACTCATTAAAGAGACTTTAATTAGTGCGGCTTTTTAGACATCCTAGGACTCTTGAACCTAATGCTCTGATACCAAGTTTCTCACCCCCCACGAGGCTACCCCCTAGACGTAAACACGGGACAGAGGATCACAAGTGACCCCAAGCTAATCCTGCTGGCATATCATAAGCATACTAAGATAATTGAAAGTAGAAATATTGTGTGGAAGCTTAAATATGACATAAAGTGAAATGATGGGGAATACCCATTCCAAATCTGAATATACAAAAGCTGAGAGTTCAATAACAACTGATAAGTGAATCTAACTATGTCTGAATAAAAGCCTCTAACTGACTAGAGATGTTAGGACATTGCCCCTAACTCTAGCAAAACTGAAATTGAAAGTAAAAACGAAAAATGTCTATCGTCCTCAAAGAATGAGGACTCACCACTCATACTGCTGAACTGGATATCGAGAACTGATCTATGCGTGATCTGAATGCTGAGGACCTGAACCTACATCACGAGAAGAAGTAGCACAAAATATGTGTCAGTACTTGAAACGTACTGAGCATGCAGGATAAGATGAAGCTGAACAATATATACATAACTGAACACAACAATAAACGCAGTGACATAATCTGAACATGATGTAAATACTGAAACATACTGAATACTGAGCTAACTGAATGCAATGACCAAGTACATGACATGTTGAGACTGAAATATATTGAATACTGAGCTAACTGAATGCAATGACCAAGTACATGACATGCCGAGACTGGTTCAATGCACTAGAATCTAACTATGGGAGCTCTTGTTAACCGACATAAAACCACGAGAGCTATCAGTGGAGTCCGATGTTTAAGCCCTATCGAGAGGACTCAATATACCTTGCCAAGAGTATAAAGGCATGACTGGTGTGATCACTAAATATGTTGCCCATAAAGGGGACTTATCCTACGGGGGCACATAGTTCTGGGACTATGAGGGTGACTGACCCTTAGTCCACTTAGTATTAAGCCTACTCCCAACTGATTATGTAAGTAACACATTATAACTAAATTTCTGTAATAATTAATAGCTCAAAATACTGACATGCTAACTGAAAATGCAACATTAATATACTGATAATAAAACGTTCTTAACTGGGGCAAGTATATTTGAATAAACTGACCTAGCAAGTGTAATTCATGAACTAAACGAATCTACACAACTAGGGTTCTGTGTTTCATGCAACGAACTAAGCAACAATTCCTCAAAAACATGATAATATGATTAGGATTGATCTAACAGCTGAATCACAACACTTTTCTAAAGTTCAAGAAAGCCTAGTTCTAAACATGATAGAGAATCAAGAATCTAACTAAATTCTAGGGACCTAATGGGTGAAAGGAACCCACTAGTGAAATTCCACATACCTGGTGACGAATTTCACGGAGAAATCTTTCGATTTCGAGGCAAGAACTTGAGGGTTGCTCGACTATTTCTCCTTTTTTTCGTTCAACTTGGATGAATTTTGGAGAATGAGTTGACTTGGGTAAAGTCTAATTAAGTTACTAAGCTAAAACTTACCAAAACGAGTTTAGGGGTTAAACCACGTAGTTTAGGTGTCCAACGCATAGGGAAAAGACCAAAATGACAATGACTTAAAAGTTGTCGGGGCCAACTAATGGACCTGCGATGAACTGTCGATGGACCTACGATCTGTCCTGGTCAACCGTCGTTTGGCTTAAGAGACTGGTTCCAGGGGTCTGAACCACTGACCTGGACCATGGACCGTGGTCTCACCTACAATCTGTAGGTCCTGGCGTGGGTCGACCCTTGGGTGATATTTTCTGGGTTTCTAGAAAGGGGCTACAGGTAGCCAACCACGGACCCCACTTACGGTCCGTGGGTGGTGCCCGTTGGTGGGACTTGCAACTTCTGATTTTTCTGCACTTTTGGTCTTTCTAGCAAACGGAGTGTTACATTCTTTATCCTGATATAGCATACAAAAGTCATGGCACGAGTTTAAACTACATATTCATAATCAGACTCTAAAAACAATCATAGAATTCAAGTATGGAAGATATTATTAAACAACTAATTTTTTCCACTGGTAATCAAAAAGCATTCAACAAAGAACACCAACAATTGTAACTATCATAAATCAAGCAAATCAATTCACAAAATGAGGAGCACTTACATTACAACAGCAACAACAAAAACATAGTCAATGTAATCCCAAAAAGTGAGGTTTGAAGTGTAAGCATATTATACGCATATCTTGGGGTAGAGAAGTTGTTTTTGATAGAACCTCTGCTCGATAATCAAGTGATTATAGGATAAAAATACCCCCAGAAGCAACCCGCAAAATCAGCCTCGAGGCAAAGCAAAATGTAAGCTCAAATGGTTGCATATGTTATATAGATGCATACTCTTATTGAATGCTTTTTCTAAAAAAAATTTACACTTCCTTTGAAAAAATTATTTTCTAATCCAGTTCTCAAGGAACCTTCAAGATAGAACCATCTTCACGTTCTATAGTCAGGTACATGTGCGAAACTTGACACACTAAATGTCAAACAAACAGAAAATGTGATGCAGGATTGATGTGAAGCTTTTAACTGTTATCTTGACTTTTTGATCATATAATTAAGGATACGTTATGCCTCCAGGTTTACCACCTTTTTCCCTTAGGCTAATTTCTAAATCCAATCCCCTATCACTAGTATGCGATACATTTACTTATTGCATTTATACTATCATACGTACATCACCCTCGCTATATTATTTCTGATAGTACTCAGGAGCATCTTATACGAATTGGAAAAGGAATTGAGCATAGGACGTGATGATAGCCATTTGTCGCATATAATGCAATACTTTGGACTGTAAATATAGAAAGAAAAAATGAGTTTTCAGAAATATAGAAGGTGAATTATTTGACTAAGTTTTCTTTCAACGCATGACTGAGGTGAAACTTAGGAGAACATTTGTCACAACTATTCAAGAACAACATACTCGGTACGTTGTCCAATTCCCTTCTATAACAAACTGGATTTCAGCACCATGCCACCAGTTTTTGTTTTCGCGTTTTTCATGTATTTGAATGTGAGGAACATTCCTGGAAAAAAAGGCGTAATACTGTAATATTCCTTGGAAACAAGAACAATATAATCCTGTGTTACCATGTATTCTTAAAATATAGCTTTCTATTTCTATGTCATTCATACTTGTGAATATCAATTTCCAGCCTACAAAATGAGGTATAATTTTGAATGTTCATGGAAGATGTAATCTCAATGGGAAGTTCTGTACTCATCTTGGACCAAATCAATGCTGAAAGAAATGAGAGAAAAGGAAAAATTCTTAAATTATGGTACATGCTGACATCTATTGAGGTCTGGATGATCACAAGTAAAATGGAAACAAGAACAACATGCAAAAATCACTGGAAGAAGCATTCTAATACTTTGTTCCAGAGAAATCTGCAGAACCAAACTTTCTTCGAAAAGGATAACGTATAGTAATAAAGAGTTACAATACTCAAAAGTTTCCACTTGGATTAACGACAATCTTAGGAAAATATATTCTAATAACTAAACTAGAGAAGCCAGTCTAAAATACCTTTGTTCCTCCTAATTGAAGGTAAACAAAAAAAATAAAAGAAGTTGGAACATAACAAAAAGCGGGAGCAGGGAAAAGTTTTCACTGGTAAAATAAATGGAAATGGCAAGCACATCAAACCTCGTCCAAACATATTTGGGATATCATCATATGGCATTCCTCTTCTATTATCCTATATTAGAAACAAAGTACAATAATTGAAGTCCATTAGGGAAGAATAGTTTTCCTCTAACTTGCCAAATTAATTTAATTCAACAATGTACTTTTCTTGTCTTGCATACTGAGAGCAAAATCAGCATATACAAGAACAAAGAGAAACATATCATACCTTGCATGTCACCCTTTAATATGATGCCTCCCTACTCCTAGCTGCCTTTGTAGCTGCAGGGTCTTTTACTTTCTTCCCTAGAGCAACATTGTTTGCTTGAACTAGAACCCGAGCTTCCTTGGCAAGTCTTTTCTAGACACAGTAGTTAAAAAATCACAATGCCATCAAATAAATTTTGTTAAATGTCAAACAGTGAGCATAAGATATAAATCACAATGTCATCTAAGAGAGAGTAAATCACTGCTTACACTCCTCACAAGCCTTTGTTTTCTCAAAATCAGCATATAGGGCTTCATCTCTACGTTCACAGTCACCCAGACCAATCATGGAATTAAATTTACTTATGCAAATCTCTTCACTACAGAAGCAATACAAAAAACAACACTAAGCTTTGAAGAGAGGTTCCCATTAATGGATCCATGTTACCTTATTGAAGTAGTTATCTAAAATAGACAAAATAATCACTTACATGGTTATCTCTACAACTGGAAGTTCCCAGGTTGAAAATTTGGAAAGAATAACTTGATTAACAACGCATTTAGTGTATCACTGTTGAATTAAGTTCCACCTCATGAAAATCCTGAGCTATTAAAAAAGAAAGAGCCTATGTCATTTTTTCCCTTCAACATGCCCTTCAATGTGGTCAATTCTCTTTTGTTGCCTAATGGCAACAATGTGTGACCTTAAAAACATCCACCTACTTTACTATCATTATGACTATAGGAACATCTTTTCAAGAGGGGTATAAGGATTCATTGATGAGTTATCAACAATCTGATTATATGCTTAACCATGGGGCACATGGAGGTTAATTTTTCAACCTTTTGTTTAGTAAAGGTACATAAATTTTACTTAATTTTGAGTACTAGTTGTTGCCTTCCAACATAATGGCTATTAACCTAGAGGAATATTAACTTCAATTTACTTTAACAAAATAAATTAACAAAGAAATATTTTCTAACTCTACAAGAAATGGTCGAACAAGTTATCAAAAAATGAATAGCACCCTAAAAGTTGGTCGAACAAGTCATCAATCCTGTGGATAGTGTACTTATTCTTGATTGTGCCTTTGTTCAACTGTTATAATCAATGCACATCCCGAGAGAACCATCTTTTTTTTTACGAACAACATTGGTGCACCCCATGGGGAAATACTAGTTCTGATGAACCCTTATCTACAAGGTCGTTCAACTGATCTTTCAATTCCTTAGTCTCACCTGGAGCCATTCTGTAAGGAGGAATAGAAATAGGTTGGGTATCTGGAAGGAGATCAATTTCGAAGTCGATTTCCTTTTCGTGAGGAACTCCTGGAAGATCTTTTGGAAACACTTCTGGAACTCATTTACAACTGGAACTGCTTCAAGAGTTGGGGTTTTGGATCTTGAATCCTTAACCTGAACTAGATGATAGAGATACCCCTTAGAGATCATCTTTCTGCCTTATGGTAAAAAATGAATCGACCCATAGGCACTGAGCTTCTACCCTTCCATTATAGGATTGGCTCATCTAGAAACTGAAAACGAATTATCCTAGTTCTACAATCGACTAAGGCATAATAGGAATGTAACAAATACATACCTAGAATGATATCAAAGTCTACTATTTCTAAATCTACAAGATCTACTGAGGTGACTTACTGGGAAATTGTAACATGGCAATTTCTGTATACCCGTCTAGCTATAGCTGGGTCATCGAATGGAGTAGAGACTGAGAAGGGTTTTGAGAGAGTTTCTGGACTGACACCGAAGTTTATTTCTATATAAAAAGTTACAAAGGAAAGAGTATCCCCTGGATCTAACAAAGCATAAACATCTAAATGAAAGACTCACAACGTACCAATAACCACACCAGGAGAATCTTCCTGATCCTGGCGAGCCTGGAGAGCATACAACCTATTCTGGCACTGACCGCCACATGTACCAAATGAAGTACCACGCTGAGTCGGGCGACCTGCTTGTGTTGCTGAAGTTGTAGACTCAGCCCTACCATTGTTACCTCCTTGTCCCTATTTAGAAGAAGGGTAATCCCTCAATCTGTGACCAGTCCGACACACCCAAAACATCCATCTTTACTTACAAGACACTCGCCCGAATGATTCTTACCTCCACTTTGGACAAGTTGGGTAGGTCCTAGTAACTGAAACACTCCTCTGAAACTTAGAGCCTGATTCCCTACCTTTCTGATCCTGTTGAAAGATAGAGGATGGAACACTAGCTATTGAGCCCTTAACACTTGGAGACTATATTCATTGGAGGTTCACTGGAGTTCTTTTTTTGTTGGCAGGCAAGTGCGGATGTTCTTTTTGATCCTTCAACTCTTCTACCAATATATGACGAATGTTAAGAATTAGGTTTCATGACCACGGTTTAACGGAGGCCTCAACTTCACTACCAAGAAAAATGAACAAATTTTAATCAATCAGTTTTAAAGTTACGTAAAAGTTTAGTGTTGTATGGTCACTCATCTTGGCAAACATATCTATGCAGTTGTATCAATAAAATTCAAAGCATTTATTTTTCTGGTTTCATCTGTAAAAATAATGGTCTTTTAACTTGCAAGTCGGTGTCAGTTTGTGAAAGTGAGCAAAGTATTAACCTGATTGTGAATAAAAAAATCTATTGAAAACAGGTGCGAAAGTGAATTTCAAGTCATTTTTTGAATCTTCAACTTTCCACCACAAAATGTTGAGCTTTTACTTCTTTTCCAAAAAAACACAATTCAAATTCTACCTCTCACCATGTCAGCATGGAACTTAGAATGCCAAATTGAATAACTATAAAACCTCAAACACAAGGACGAGGAAAAACCATCAAAGAAATATTCATTAGAACTGAAACCTAAAGAACACCAATGCCTTACAAAAGGTGTAGGCAAATAAATTTGTACTGGAAAACCTCTACAAAAGACATACAGAAGAAAAGAAGGAGCCTAGGTACAATATTTCCGTTCAAATATAAAGTTAAACAGACAACTTAAAGGAGTATCAACAGCCAAAAATGAGAGTTGTTCCTCGGTGGAATCACTTGGAGTTCACCGCTGCTTTTGTATCCTCTTGTCTCTAATGGGCAATTCAACAGGTTTCGGTGCCTCATGAGGATGTTCAGGACCTTTATACACCTTAAGATGTGTAAATAGTTGTCTACCAAGCAGCATAAACAGAAAATTGGATCATTTTAGAATGTGGAGTATATAAAATGTAAAAAATACAGAAAATCTTTTTTCTATTGATTGTAACCAGTGATTCAAGGCAAAGCAAGTGCAATCATCACCAATTCTGAGATCCAATAAATGAACTTGTCAATTTCACTTAAGTTAGCACACAATAAAGAAAACCAAAAGCATGAGAAGACACCATTGCATAATTCACATCTGCCTTGATTTAGAAGTGTAAACAATAGCCATACAACCCTCCATTCGAAAAAGTAATACTCTTTTATGCACAGGCGTATCTAGGATTTAAAATCATTAGTTCCAAGTGGGGTTGGTTTATATGTGTGTGTAGAAATAAATATTACACACACACACAAGTATATTGTAAGTTACATAGATGCTTCCTCTGTAGGAGATGAGAGTTATTAATGGAGTCCCAAATAACTGATAAGTGATACTTTGTCCCCAACATTATATGTAAATTGCCAAACATCTTCTTTAGGTTAATCAACATAATTAATAAAACTCACATAGGTCTAGCATGGAATGAAACAACACAAATAGTAAAGCATACTGACCCTCCCTTTGGTAAGCATGCCACAGACAACATGCTCAATGATTCTTTCATGAATTCTCTGTTGTTGTTGATCAAAAGTCTTCACTGTCGGAGTGCCTCCTATAAAGTTTTTGGCTCCTCTTCTTCCTTCCCAGATACATCAACCTTCTCGGCATTAACCTTTTGGGGTTCAAGTAAAAATAGAATTGCTCAGATATAAAATTGCAAACTAGTAAATAATTTACAGTTAAAGAGAGATGGAAAGTGTCAAAGTTATATAATGCTATCTTACGCACTAGGTCCCCTATCCAGACGTGGGGTCAAATAATCTAATTTTCTTATTTACCTAACCAATATGGCATTGGTGCATGCCTAATTGTCACATTTAATGTTCATGTGGATTAAGGAAGGCATAATTTGAAGTGTGTAAACCTTAGTTAAGTGATACTACGAGGAGTGATCAGATAGTAAGCAGCACCAGGTCCCTATGCATAGAGAGGATTGATTTCATCAAAGTTTAACAAACAGAAGCCTTTCAGATTTCAACCTAGCTAAGTGATTATAGCAGTGGTCAGGATGTAAGCATCACTCAATGTTTCTTATGCAACATAAAAATTTCATTGACGTTGAATAAATAACCATGCCTCAGGGAACTCGATGTCATGAGATGCAAAATGAAATAAACCTCTACAACTGAACATACTGGCAAAAGGTTTTCGTTGAAATATGATCACTCATAAGAAATAATCAATGACTCACAAATTAAAACTTAGTGGATAACGAACCGCCTCTCTACACTTGTTAGCTTAAATACCAGGCTTGTGTCTGCAGCAAGGTTCAGATCCATTACATGCGCCTAACCCACACATCACATGTTGCTCTTTTTCTTCTATTAGTACATCACGAGCTACTCTCTCAGCACTAGTCCAAAGCCCGGGGGAAGGGCAAATTAAACTTCCATTTATCTTTCAATGATCTTCTATCTTTACGCATTCTAACAGTACAAAAATATTCTCTTATTCCAAAGACATAATTCACCACCCTTGCAACCACCTCCTATAACAGAGAACAGAAACAAGACGGGGAATATAACACAAATAACGAAGACAAAAAAGTAGAATCAGAAGAACGTACCTCTTTGCACAAAACCAAATTTCCCACATGTTTGTTTCAATGCATACTTTCTTCAAGATAAAACTGCAGAAGAACAGTTTCTTAGAAAAAGTATTATGTGTAGTAATACAGAGTTACAATAATCAAAAGTTTTCACTTGGATCTACGACAATCTCAGGAAAATATATTCTAATAACTAAACAAGAGGAGCCAGTCTTATTCACATGCTCACTTGACTCAATTAGAAATTTTCAAAATTACCTCTTTTTCAACTTACATGCCCTCACAAGAAAGAATTATCCCAAAACCACACACACATATAAACAAGACAAGGGAAAAAGATGCAACACTCACAAAGAATCATCTCACACAAATGTCACACCATAGGCTTGCCCATATTTTCAATCGACATTGACTCAACTTCATTTGGTTAGAAATCTCAAAGGAAAATGTTAAGCATGTAATATAGGCTTAGGGAAGGTTAGGATATCATTTAGGTATAAGTGACTACATCCCTCAATTTCTCTCTTTTTTTTTCCTTTTTTTTTATATCAAACCCTCATGTGGTAAAGCCATCCCTATAATGAATTTCCCCCAACTTAGGATTTTAGCCTCAACTTTCACAACCTCAAGTTCAAGGAGGGAAGGATTCAAAATAGGGTTATTTTTAAAAAAAGGATAAGGCTTGTAATGTGGTTGCCAATTAAAAAGATTAGGCTCAAAGGGGACAACTAAGGATATATTTAGAGAAAAGGTGAGATTTTTAGGTCAAGTGGACCTCAAGAACATCAAAGAAAGCCTAAGATCATTTCTCCAACCAAACTCAATCAAGACCAACCGGGCAAGTTCTAGGTGACAAAAGTAAACACAAGGCATTGTTCAACAACTCACCATACATGGCCTGCAAATCAATCAAGATGGTTCAAAATCTTACTTCCTTTTCAAAATACAAGTAGCACTGAACATTTTAACCTCTAACGAATCAAAAGTCACAAAAAGAGTTGTAGGAGTTGTCACAAAATCATTCATAGCATGCTCAACCTTTTGAAAACAGAGAGGTATGCTCAACACTATTCACATGCATGACTATGCTCTTAGTACCAACCAAGTCAAAACCTTCCCAAGAAGACAATCATTTTTCCCTTAAAAAGTCGTCAACCAATCCATCGCCAAGCAACCTCATTCATCTATTCGGGAACGACTACTCAGACTTTGCCACAATCAACACCAATCAAACACTCACATGCAATCGACGATTTAACCTTTAGAAAGATGTCACTCTCTATCTATCATCGAGAATCATCAATCCAAATCTTACAATAAAAAAATCAAAGAAGCTACAAACTACAACTCAAAAAACTAAAATACACCAGTCCAACACAATATCAATAAAAACATCCACAATATCAAAGACCAACAAGGGTACACCAATCCATAACAAAGAAATAAAAGTACGCCCGACAAGGGCACAATCACAATATGCAGAAACAATCAACAAAATGTGTACAAGGGAGGCACCCAAACTAAAAATGTGACTGTGTCCTCACAGTCAAAATATCAAAAGAGAATACCAACGACTACCAAAGCCAAAGAATATTTACACGTGTACTATAATTAACGGGAAAAAGATTGAGAAGGCAAATGTCATTAGGAGGTAGTTTGATAGGAAAATATGATTTTAGAAAATTGTAATTGAGCATAAGATGAAACTAACCAAAACTGACGTTAAAATGCTTTAGTACTTGGTAGCCTCAACAACATGCTTAAAGTGTGCTAAAGAACCATTATATAAAACTAAGCATTGATCCTACACCCATAGCCGGCAATTGTTTTTTTGATAACCAAGAAAATTGTATGTGACCCGCCCTTTGGACCAATCACTGCCTTTTAAACTCGGTGGATAATGGGCCCACCCCTCTATCCTTCTCCAGTTAAATACTGGGCATTGATTTGCATAGTGTGGGGCTTGAACCTGTGATCCAACCCACATCATAAATTAACCAAATCAATCTGCAAAATGAGGAGCACTTACATTACAACAACAACAACAATAACAACATAGCCAATGTAATCCCAAAAAGTGAGGTTTGAAGTGTAAGCAAATTGTACGCATATATTAGGGTAGATAAGTTGTTTTTGATAGACCCTATGCTCGATAATCAAGTGATTATAGGATAAAAATAATCATAGAAGAAACCCGCAAAATTAGCCTCGAGGTAAAGTAAATTGTTAGTTCTAATGGTTGCATATGCTACATAGATGCATACTCCTATTGAATGCTTTTCTAATTCTATTTTACACTTCCTCTGAAAAAAATATTTTCTAATCATGTTCTCAAGGAAACTTCATGATAGAACTGTCTTCAAATTCTATAGTCTTGTACATGTGCGAAACTTGACACACTAAATGTCAAACAAACAGAAAAATAAAATGTGATGTAGGATTAATGTGAGGCTTTTAGCTGTTAGATTGACTTTGCAATCATTTAATTAAGGATATGTTATGCCTCTAGGTTTATCACCTTTTTCCCTTAGGCTAATTTCTAAATCCAATCCACTATCACTAGTATGCGATACATTTACTTATTGCATTTATACTATCATACGTACATCACCCTCGCTATATTATTTCTTATAGTACTCAGGAGCATCTGATACGAATTGGAAAAGAAATTGAGCATAGGGCGTGATGATAGCCATTTGTCTCATAGAAGGTGAATTATTTGACTAAGTTTGCTTTCAACGCATGAATTAGGTGAAACTTAGGAGAACATCTGTCACAACTATTCAAGAACAACATACTCGGTACGTTGTCCAGTTCCCTTATATCCAATTTGGATTTCAGCACCATGCCACCAGTATTTATTTTCCCGTTTTTCATGTATATGAGTGTGAGGAACATTTTCTGAAAAGAAGGCATAATACAGTAATATACCTTGGAAAATGAGAGCAATATAATCTTGTGTTACCATGTATTCTTAAATAAAGCTTTCTATTCTAAGTCATCTCATACTTGTGAATATCAATTTCCAGCCTACAGAATAAGATATAATTTTGACTGTTCATGGAATATGTAATCTCAATGGGAAGTTTTGTACCCATCTTGGACCAAATCAATGCTGAAAGAAATGAGAGAAAAGGAAAAATAAATAAATTATGGTACATGATGACATCCATTGAGGTCTGGATGAGCATAAGTAAAATGGAAAGAAGAACTACAGGAAAAAATACTTGAAGAAACATTCTAATACTTTGTTCCAGACAAATCTGCAGAACCACACTTTCTTAGAAAAAGGATCACGTGTAGTAATACAGAGTTACAATACTCAACAGTTTCCACTTGGATCAACGACAATCTTAGGAAAATATATTCTAATAACTAAACTAGAGAAGCCGGTCTAAAATACCTTTGTTCCTCCTAATTGAAGGTAAAAAAAATGAAAGAAGTTGGAACATAACAATAAGCGGGAACATGGAAAAGTTTTCACTGGTAAAATAAATGGAAATGGCAAGCACATCAAACCTCGTCCCAACATATTTGGGATATCATCATGTGGCCTCTTCCATTATCCTATATTAGAAACAAAGTACAATAATTGAAGTCCTTTAGGGAAGAATAGTCTTTCACTAACTTACCAAATTGATTTAATTCAACAATGTAACAGATCATACCTTGCATGTCACCGTTTAATATGATGCCTCTCTACTCTTAGCTGCCTTTGTAGCTGCAGGGTCTTTTAGTTTCTTCCCAAGAGCAACATTCCATGCTTGAATCTCTAGAACCTGAGCATCCTTGGAAAGTCTTTTCTAGACACAATAGTTAGAAAAATAACAATACCATCTAATGAAATTTTCTAAATGTCAAATAGTGAGCATAAGATATAAATCACAATGCATCTAAGAGAGAGTAAATCACGGCTTACACACCTCACGAGCCTTTGTTGTCTCAAAATAAGCATATAGGGCTTCATCTCTACGTTCACGGTCACCCAAACCAATCATGGAATCAAATTTACTTATGCCAATCTCTTCACTACAAAAGCAATACAAAAAACAACACTAAGCTTTGAAGAGAGGTTCCCATTAATGGATCTCTGTTAGCTCATTGAAATAGTTATCTAAAATCGACAAAATAATCACTTACATGGCTCTCTACAACTGGAAGTTCAGAGATGGATTCAGTAAAATCAAGTGCATTCTCAACAAGTTCTATCACATTAGTATAGAGACATTTCCCATTTTGAAAATTTGGAAAGACTAACTTAATTAACAGCGCATTAAGTGTATCACTGTTGAAGTAAGTTCCACCTCATTAAAATCATGAGCTATTAAAAACTAAAGAGCCTATGTCATTTAATGCCTTCAACATGCCCTTCAATGTGGTCGATTCTCTTTTGTTGGCTAATGTCAACAATTTATGACCTTAATATCATCCACTTACTCTACTATCATTATGAATATAGGAACATCTCTTCAAGAGGGGGTATAAGGATTCATTGATGAGATATCAACAGTCTGATTATACGCCAACCACGGGGAACATGAAGGTTAACTTTTCAACCTTTTCTTTAGTGAAGGTACCTAAATTTTACTTAATTTTGAGGTACTATTTGTTGCTCTCCAACATAACGGCTATTAACCAAGAGGAATATTAACTTCACTTTACTTTATCAAAATAAATTAACAAAGCAATATTTTCTTATAAACTAAAAATTCCATTTATAATTTGGGTCTTGTGGAGTCGAGAGGGGCCGACTACTCTGCATATCAGTTGGATGGGCCCGCGAGACTGTTGTGGCATACATTTATCAAGACCAGCCCAACTGGTTCCCCTCTGGTCACCTGGACCGAGGTTTTTTAGGCCATCTTAGCCCAGTTTATCCCTCACAACGTCAGAGTTCGCCCTTGGGATCTTTCCTCCAGGTTGGATCAGGGCTCCATTATGGTGTCAGAGTATGAGGTGAGGTTTCATGAGCTCTTCCGTCGTGCCACCATGATTCTACCCACTAAGGAGGAGTGAGTTCGATGTTTTGTTCATGGGTTGAGGCTTCAGTTGATCACGCCCGCACTATTGAGAAGCTCCGTCATGAGACCAAGGGGGCAGCGACAAGAGAGCCAGATATGAGGGTAGCTACAGCGGGTCCCGTTCCAGGCAGAGGGGCTCTTATGAAGGGTCCAAGTTGTGGTATCAGCAGGGCTAGTCCAGTCGGAATGTGCAGGCCTCATTGCAGGCTTTAGAGAAGGACTAGGTCGAAGTAAGATTGTCTCAAGCCAGAGCCATGCGTCGCACTCTTGTATGTCGAGTTGCTTTTATTGTGGTTAGTTGGTTCATTGGTCCAAATATTGTCCAATGCGTAGGTGGATTGCTCCTGCTCCATGGACAGCTCTACCGACAGCACATCTAGCTAGGGGTCGAGGTGAGGTTCAGGACCATCGCCATGGTTATCAGGGTATTCGGGGTGGTCCCCGAGGAGGCAGGTTAGGCGGTAGGGCTGACGGCCAGGGCAGAGGCAGACAAGGCTATTTCTATACAGCTCTAGCGAGGGTGGAGGCTGAGGCATTTAATGATGTGATCACATGTACGATTCTATTATGCCATCAGCCCACCAGCGGGCTTGATTTGACTCTGGTTTTACTTATTCTTATATATAGGTATTATGCTTTTTGTATGGGTATGAGTTTTGAGCCAATAGCAATATTGTTGTGTGTGTCGACCGCCGTGGGTGAGTCTTTAGTAGTGGATTGTTTCGATCATGCTTAGTTACTACCCGGGGGCTTTACACACGGGCTGACCTTATGTTGTTAGATATTCTTGATTTTGATGTGATTCTGGGAATGGATTGGTTATCCCCATATCGCGCGATTTTAGATTATTTCTCTAAGACCGTTACCTTAGCCATGCCTGATATTCCTCCGGTGGTGTGGCAGGGCTCCATTAGTAGCACACCGATTGGAGTTCTGATAGGAGTTATCTCTTTTATTCAAGCTCAGAGGCTAGTGGCTAGCGGATATCTGTCCTATTTGGCATATGTGCGGGATGTCAGTAGGAAGGTCCCTTCAGTTGATTTTGTGCATGTTATCTGAGATTTTATAGTTATGTTCCTTACCGACCTACTTGGCCTACCCCCTGAGCGTGATATTGACTTTACTATCGAGCTTGAGTTGGGTACTCAACCTATTTCCATTCCACCATATCGGATGGCTCCTGTGAAGCTCAAGGAGCTCAGTGTTCAACTTCAGGACCTCTTGGGTCAAGGGCTTATCAGTCCTAGTGTGATGCAATTCGGATTGCACCAAGACCGTTCACTCGAAGTCAAGCTCGAGATCTTCAAAGGATGCAAGGTTTGTTCATGAAGTTAGAGGTCCTTGAGCTTGTGTTGATGGCAAATAAAGGGTTCCATGCCTTGAAGATCGCTTGGAAAAGTGAAGGGAAGATAGTTGATGAAACTCACTTTAGGCGAGCAAGAGCCATTTGGCGACTCACCTAATGGCTTGGGCGATGACCCCAAATCGCCTGAGTTACAGAACATTTCAAGGGGGAGGACACCTCGCTGAACCAGTTGGCGACTCGTCGAGTCCATTAGGCGAGTTTGACCCAAATCGCCCTTTGTCCTTTTGGGACACTTTTGGGCCTCTTATGTAATAAATGCCTAAAACTATAAATAGCTAGTTTGGGGTCCTCTTTTAGGTAGACTATTTTGAATATTGATATTTGAACTCTTGTATGATTGTTGAGAGCTTGGTACAAGCTTGGATTGACTTTTGCTTAGAAACATCGATTGCGAGGTGAATTCAATTCCCTCGAGGTCTTCGTAAGAGTTAGGTGCTTCTTGTAGGATTAACAAATTGAGGTCTTAAGGTTTAATATACCTTTTGGTTGCTTTTTGTTTCCTCTTTTTGTGTCTACCTATCTATATTTATTTCTTCTCTTTAATTTTTGTATTTTATCCTTAATTCATAGTGAGAATTACATCATTTGGTATCAGAGCTGAGCTTAGATTCGTTCCTACGATTCTAAGCTTGGGTTTGCTACACAAAAAAGAGTCAAAATTCCAAAAATATTTTGTAGCTTTGAGTCTTGTTTGAAGTTTCTAAGGTTAGATTAGTATTCCTTAGCCTTACTTGAGTATAAATCTTAGATTTGGCAATGATTGGAGTACTAGTGGAGATTCCACCATTATTGGGGGAAGAAGCTTGAAGAAGGTGCAAATGGGTTTTGAAATCTGAAAGTTTTGGCAAGAAATTGAAAGATAAGAAGTATTGGGGTTTGTTTCCTACATCAAGGGGAGCTTGTATCTCAAATTTCATGAAATTCTGAGCTAAAATTATTGAGGGTTTTATTTTGGATCTTCATCTTGTTCACTGTGTTCTTGAGGAATATTCAAATCTTCAAGAAGAAGGAATCTTCAAAAGAAGGTGTTTAATCCAAAAGGAAAGGAAAAAGAAAGTGGATAAGTGTTAGTACATAAGGGAATTTACCAAAAAAGGTAAGGAATTGAATAAAGGAAATGTACAGGGGGGACCACAAAAGCACAAATTTCGGAGGTCTTACTCACTGGAACTATCGGAGAGCCCGACTTTGCTCGCAAAAGACCAAAGGGGGACTCGCTGAACTGACCCCCAGATCGCCGAACTGCCTTGACAATTTGTAAATTTTGGCGAGCTAAACTTCAAGTTGGCGAGCTGAACTTTAACTTTGGCGAAGAAAACAATGCATTTGGCGATCGGAAACTCATTTTATGCCCCTAATATCAGGTTCGAATTCCTTAGTTTCCTTTTCTTGATACTCAATCATTCTCAAGATTCCTAAACTAATTTTCAACTTGTAATTAATCTACTTGTTGAATATTGGTTCTTGAATTCTCTTCTTTACTAGTGCCATTTCTTTTCGTACTTTTTTGTTTTACTTCATAGTCAACTTATTTTATACAAGTCTGTTTTGCTTTATCAAGTCGTCCGTCTTTCTTGAAACAAAAATCCATTCCGGCCAAGAGTAGAAATTGACACTTTATGATCAACCGAGTATAAGCTATCTTCAACCTTAGTCGAGCCAATTTGAGAGGCAATCAAAGGTGTGTGTAAACAAAAGTGACTGTGAGTTCATTTTACTAACGCTAACGTTGTTTATTGTTTTTTGTTGAGCTGTCTTATTGTTAGATACCATGGAAACTTGAAGTGAAACCCAACCACCAACGGGAGAGGTTACTTTAGAATCTATCATGGAAGCGATCACTAGTATGGGTTGGAGAGGATGGAGAACATGGAAGGACAAATGGCCACCATGAAAGGTAGTGTGTCGAAGATGGATGATAGAATGAATAATGTGGAGGGTCGAGTTAACTCTACTAACTCCTCCCCATAAGCAACTTTTCATGCTTCCACAAGTGGGCACGACCACACTATTTCTCCTACTGTCACACCCGGAGCCTTCCATCAAGCATTCAACCCAACACCAATTCATTTTGGCTCCAATGTCCAAAATACCAATCGGCCTTTCCAATTCCAACTCAACCAAGAAGCTCCACCAAACAAAAACCTACCTTACCAAGCCCCACTAAACCAAAATCCACCCTACCAAATGCCACAAACCCAGCCAATCCCTGTGATAGAGGTGAGGGATGATGAGTACCAAGGGGGATATGAAGGTGAAGGTGAAGAAGCGTCATGGAATGAAGCACAAAGGAATAGACCAAGAGGTCAAATGGGACATAGAGGGAGAGGAGGTAGATTTGGTCTGGTGCCACATGGGAGAAGACAATATGGGAACCAACCTCAAGGTGGAAAACCAAGGAAAACCTTTGCCAATCAAGAGTATGGTAAAGAATTGAGAAAAGAACATGGTAACCCATATCAAGGGGAAGTCCAAAGAGGTTACAATAACAACAACCAAGTGGGTGAGGGCCAAGGAAAATATTATGGGGACCAAGGTGGAAATAGAGGCCAGGATGTTGGAATCAACTCTATCCAGACTAGTCCCCCACCTTTCAAAGGGGAATGCAATCCCGATGCTTATCTAGAATAAGAGTCGCTTTGTGAAAGAATCTTCCAAGTCAATAATTTGATCGAGGTCAAATAGAGTTGCTTTGCCATTGCTCAATTTGAATGGTTTGCTATTACGTGGTGGGAATACATGAAAAGGTATCTGATCTGGGGCGTATTTGCATGCTTAAGAACCAAATAACACCCGCATTTTTGCCAAGTTCGGAATCATTCTTTACTAATTGATAGTAGTGTCGAGTCATATGAATTCACTAAGACTAACCAATATGATTAGTTGTGTAGGTGAGGTTAAATGAAGAAACGAGCGCTGAAACAGGCATTGGGAAGCATGAGAGGATCCAAGTAAATGAGCAACAAGAAAGGAGAACGAAAAATGAAGAACAAGGCATATTTGTATCCCCTCTACATCACGGAGAGGGAATTTATTATTTGGTTGCGAATTGAAGTTGGAGACAGAAGACTACGTATCATGCATACGTCGCAGAGAAGAGTTGCTCGCTAACAACCAAATTCTGGAGAACTCTCCGTGTCGGGGACCCTGGTGCTAGATTTGGCAGGTTTCGACTAAATATAAATAGACTCAGATTTTTTATTTTATAATTATTCTTTTTCTGGGTTTTCAAGAACGACGACTTTGGGAGCTTTTTTATATGTTCTTAGGGTTCATTCTTAAAATCTCTCTATTCAATCTCTTTATGTTATTTAATCATTGCATAATTGAGAATCTTAGTATGAGTAGCTAATTTATCTAGTTCTGGGGCTGTGGTTGCTGGATGATTGTGTTTTATTGAAGTTTAATGGATTGAAATTAATTATCGCATGAATCAATCTTTTTTTCTTGTTTTAGTATTTCGTGCTTCGTGCTTAAATATCTTGTCTGAATTGAACTTGGGAGAGGGATAAGAGGATAGAATGTGGGGCAAAAGGAGTATGATATAATCTTAGATTTAGAGTTGATTTGTATATAGGATAGGGATATACCTAGGAACCTTGCTTGGTTATTAGACCGGATGAAATCATAATGCTCGGTATTTGGTTCAGCCTATCCCCGCTCAATGATGTAGTTAGGCTGCCAATTATCATAGGCGATTAGAAGTCAGGAGACCATAATCATATAATTAACCTTGTGATCATTGATTCGATAGTTAATTAATATTTGTTTCACAAGATAAGATGCATGACTCTTAAGTTAGATGCAACATTGGGATTTCCCCCGTCATTGTTAAAACCCTTTTGAAATTGAATCGTAGTAGTTAAGCTTATAATTAGTATATAAATTATATTAAAATCCAATTCACTCTTCTTGATAACACTTGTTGTAAATTGAAAGTATTGGAAAAATTGAATTAATCTAATCTTGAGTCCTTATGGGTATGATACCCGGCTCTTAAGAAGAGCCACTTTAATACTTGCACGACCACGTACACTTGCGTGTGCGATTGGGTGCAACAATATCACATAGTACTTCAAGATGGACACCCTCCACCATGGACCGGATTGAAAGCCCTTATGACAGTCAAGTATGTGCCGGAATGGTATCTCCAAGAGTTACTTGCTAAGTTATACAACTTGAGGCATGGAAGAAAAAGTGTTGCGGCCTACTATGATGAGTTCCAAAATTTCATCTTGAAGCTAGAGTACACCGAGAATGAGGAACATGTCGTTATTCATTTCAAGGTAGGATTGAACAAGGAGATCTCTTCCAAGATGACTATTCACAAGTTTGCTAGCTCGAATGACATCTTTGAAGCTGCCAATGAGGTAGAGGCGTAGAGTGGGAACTATAAGACGATAAAGTACCTAAGTACAAGGGTATTTCATTTTCAAATTCTTGGAGTAAGAACAAAGGGGTAGCTCAAACATCTTCGGGTTGGAACAAGAATAAGGCTTTCAAGATGCCTTATGAGAAGAAACCCTTTGAAGGAAACACTCCAAAGTACCCACAAAGAGAGGGAGGTAATAATGACCCAACCAAATTTCAAAGGCATTAAGTGTCACAAATGTAGAGGATGGGGTCATATGATGTGTGAATGTCCCAATCGATTGAATGTTCTAGTTCAAGGAAGGGAATTGTATCTTGGTGAAGGGGTAGATCAAGAAGAGGGTTGTGAAGAAGAGAATGACTTTGAAGGTGATGAAGGTGATGAAGATGAGGAACAAGACCGATGTGAGGGAAAAGATGTCGATGTTCCTAATGATTTGATGAGGAAGACCCCAATTGAAGAAGCTTGGCCGCATGGAGAGTTCATCGTACCAATGTATGTGGTAAGGCGAGTTATGATTAGCAAAGCCATGGACGACCCAAGTCAAAGAGAGAATCTTTTCCACTCCAAGTGCCTCATCAAAGATAATGTGTGTTCCTTGATCATTGATAGTAGGAGTTGTGCAAACGTTGCTAGCACCACTTTAGTGGAATTCTTGAAACTTCCTACCGCTAAGCATGCTACACCTTACAAGCTTCAATGGTGGAGTGAGTGTGGAGAATTGAGGTTCCATAGACAAGTGTTGATCAAGTCAAAAATTGGAAAGTACCAAGATGAGATTCTATGTGATGTAGTCCCAATGCAAGCTTGTCATGTGCAACTCGGAAGACCTTGGCAATATGATCGTTCAATCAAACAGGAGGGGAGAACCAACAAGTATTCACTTGTGTTGGATGATCATAAATATGTCATTCATCTTATGCCACCCTCTCATGTCAATAAAGTGTATCAAAAGATGAGTGAGTTGAGGGAGAAAATGAAGGGTGAGGAAGAACATGTGGAGGCTGAGGGCAAGGAAGAGGAAGAAAGGAGGAAGTTGAAGGGAAAGGCCCAAGTGTTTTTGGCAAAGTACAAAGAGATAAGGGAGGAACTGGAGGCCAAAATTTCTTTGATCCTTATCAAACATAGGGATCATGTGTTCCAAACTAACCAATCTCATTCTTCTCTTCCCTATTCTATTTCTTTTCTTTTACAGGATTATGTGGATATCTTCCCAAAGGAGCTTCCAAGTGGATTACCCCTCTTCAAGGAATTGAGCACCAAATTGATTTCATGTCGGGCTCGCAATTGCCAAACATGACGGCATATAGAAGTAATCCAAAGGACACCAAAGAGCTACAATGTCAAGTTGAGAAACTCCTCAACAAGGGCTATGTGAGAGAAAGTATGAGTCTGTTCATCGTTCCAATTCTATTGGTTCCAAAGAAATATGGAACATGGCACATGTGTGTTGATTGTCGGGCCATCAACAAGATCACGGTAAAGTATCGTCATCCTATCTCTAGATTAGATGATATGCTTGATGAGCTCAATGGCTCATGTTCTGTTTGTGAAAAAGAAGGATGGCACGATGCGCATGTGTATTGATTATAGGCAGTTGAATAAGGTGACGGTGAAGAACCGCTACCCCATGCCTAGGATTAATGATCTATTTGACCAACTTTAGGGTTCTGCAGTGTTTTCCAAGATTGATTTGAGGTCTGGTTACCATCAGCTGAGGATTAGGGCAGCGAACATCCTTAAGACTGCATTTAGGACTAGATATGGCCACTATGAGCTCTTAGTAATGTCTTTTGGGTTGACTAATGCCCCTGCCGCCTTGATGATGTGGGTTTTCAAACCGTATCCTGATTTCTTCATCATCGTGTTCAAAGATGAAATTCTGGTATACTCACGAAACATGAGTGATCATGAGCTGCATTAGAGGATTGTACTCCAGACCTTGAGAGATTAACGACTTTATGCCAAGTTCTCAAAGTGTGAGTTTTGGCTTGAATCTCAAGCATTCTTGGGGCACGTGGTATCCAAGGATGGCATCATGGTAGATCCGACAAAGATTGAGGCTATTCGTGATTGGGCTAGGCCCACTTCAGTTACTGAGGCTCGGAGCTTCGTCGGTTTGACAAGCTAGTACAGACGGTTTGTGGAGGGCTTCTCCACAATTTCTGCACTTTTGACCTGGTTGACTCGCATCGATGTTCCTTTTGAGTAATCTAAGCACTGTGAGTTTAGCTTTCGGAAGCTCAAGGAGTTGATGACTACTGCTCCTCAGCTGAGGGCAAGGGCTTCACAATCTATTGTGATGCATCTGGTGTTGGTTTGGGTTGTGTTTTGATGCACAAGGCTAGACATTGCTCATGTGTCAAGGCAAGGGTTACATGAGCACAACTATCCCACTCATGACTTTGAGTTGGCAATGGTAGTTTTCGCGCTTAAGATCTGGAAGCACTACTTGTATGGAGTTCGTTATGAAATCTACACTAATCAGAGGTGTTTTCAGTATATTATGAGCCAGAGGAATCTTAATTCGAGGCCGCTTCACTGGATTGAGCTTTTCTAAAGGACTATGACCTTTGTATTCTTTACCATCCAGGAAAGGTGAATGTAGTAGCGGACGCCTTGAGTCGCAAGGTAGTGAGTATGAGAATTCTAGCCTTCCTATCTACGGTGGAGAGACCTTTAGCTTTGGACATTCAGTCCTTAGCTAATGAGATGGTTCGGTGGGATGTTTCAGTCCTTAGCTTATGACTTATTGGGACTACCAGTTCTGTCACCTGGTCATTCATTTAGTTTTTTTGTGAGTTTTACTGTTTTGAAACTTTTGAACCTTGAACAAACAGCTTTGATAAAAAATTCAAGAAGATGGCCTCACAATCCAATTTTGACGATTCCATCAGCTCCGGAAAGGTCATTTTAGGCTAGCAGCATAGTTTTCACAGCTCCTGAGGTTTTCAATGTGAGTCTGTGCGATTAGGTGTTTTAAGTTTCAAGTTGAAGCCTAAGTTTGACTTTAGTCAATATTCTGGGTAAATAAGCTCGGATGAGAGTTCCGTCAGAATGGTTAGCTATGAAGTGTCGAGTTTAGTCTAGAACGACCCTTTGTTTAGGTCCGGAGGCTTCCGGCCTAATTCCAAGACCCCTCGTAGATTTTGGCTTAAAATAGAAATTGGGTGTGGGACCCACTTTTTATCGAAATGACCTTGAATGGAAGTTTTGATGGTTCCATTGAGTTTGGAATGGCGAATTCGATGGGGTAGCATATTTTGTTTGCGTGCACGGGGTTTCGAACGAATCTGGGACACCACATCAGAGAATTCGAAGTTTAGGCAAAATAACTCAAGTGTTGACATCTAGTGCTGGATTTTAGCGACTAAAAATGATACTCTTTAGCGACTAGAATTGGACTTTAAGCGACTGGATCTGGGCTATTTGTATAGCGAAATTGCAGCCTCATTTCTTCTTTTTAATAGGCGATTTCTCCTTCATCCAAACTCCGATTTGGGTGATTCGAAGTCTTGTATGATCCTTGAGAGCGTGGCTACTTGGGTTTATGATTAGAAGTTGTTTAGGAAGCTTCGTTTGAGGTGAATTTCTTATTTTAGTTGTTTCCCTCTCTTTAATTTTGGCTTGAATTGGGTTTTATTGCATGTGTTGTTGTGGGCTATTTTAGGCCTCGGATTGTGTTCATCTTTGGAATATAAGTTTGAGGCATACTTTAGGACCTCTTGACAGAGTCAATTCTGGAAGTTTTGGCGCCATCCCATGAATCCTGTTTGACTCTAAAAATTGGCCCGACTCCATTTTGGGTGATTTTGGTGTCTAAATGACTGTATTGACGTTGTGATCCTATTTTTGATAGTGTGGCAGCGTTCAGAGGTTTTTCGAAAGGGAAAAGCTCCGGCCTTGTGATTTGGAGCGCGCACAATCAGCTTTCAGGTAGGCTACGACTTCCTTTCTATCTAGATTGAACCTGAATGTGTGAACTCATGTTGATTAGTGTGGATTGGGGGCGGGGACCTAGTATTCTTACCTCTATTCTTAGATACCATGTTTTAGGTTTGATTGGCATTTTTCCAGGCACAGTACTTTGCTAGTTGAGTGATTTGGGTTTGTGCATGCTATGTGAATAACTTGAATTTACTTGCTTTCTGATGCATGTCCAGCCTCATTGAAGGTCAAATAATAACGGAAAGAAATTGGAACATTACAAAAAGCGGGACCATGCAAATGTTTCCACTGGTAAAATAACAGGAAAAGGCAAACACATCAAACCTTATTCAAACATAATCGGGATATCATCATGTGGCATTCCTCTTCCAATATCCTATATTAGAAACAAAGTACAGTAATTAAAGTTTTTTAGGGAAGAATAATCTTCCACTAACTTGCCAAATTGATTTAATTCAACAATGTACTATTCTTGTCTTGCATACTGAGAGCAGAGTCGGCATATAGTCGAACAAAGAGAAACATGTCATACCATGCATGTCACCCTATAATATGATGCCTCCCTACCCTTAGTTGCCTTTGTAGTTGTAGGGTCTTTTACTTTCTTCCCAAGAGCAACATTCTTTGCTTAAATCTCTAGATCTCGAGCTTCCTTGGCAAGTCATTTCTAGACACAGTAGTTACAAAAATCACAATGCCATCTAATGAAATTTGCTAAAAAAACATATTTTATTAGAAAAATATTTCACTAATCAATTTGCTTAATGTCAATGCCATCTAAGTGAGAGTAATCACTGCTTACACACCTCACGAGCCTTTGATCTCGCAAAATCATCATACAGGGCTTCATCTATACGTTCATGGTCAGCAAGACCTATCATGGAATTAAATTTACTTCTGCTAATCTCTTCACTACAGAAGAAAAACAAAAAACAACACTAAGCTTTGAAGAGAGGTTCCCATCAATAACTCTCTATTAGCTCATTGAAGTACTTTCTAAAATAGATAAAATAATCACTTACATGGTTATCTCTACAATGTCAGCAGAATCAAGTGCATTCTCAACAAGTTCTCTTATAGTAGTGTAAAAACATTTCCCGGGCTGAAAATTTGGAAAGACTAACTTGATTAACTGCGCATTTAGTGTATCATTGTTGAAGTAAGTTCCACTTCATGAAAATCTTGAGCTATTAAAAAAGGAAGAGACTATTTCATTTAATGCGTTCAGCATGCTCTTCAATGTGGTTGATTCTCTTTTGTTGGAAAATGTCAACAATGTGTGACCTTAAAAACATCCACGTACACTACAAAAAACCAGTTCCAAAAAAAATTCCACCTACTCTACTATCATTATTAATATAGGAACATCTTTTCAACAAGAGGTATAAGGATTCATTGATGAGTAATCAACAGTCTGATTATATGCTAACCACGGGGCATATGGACGTTAATTTTTCAACCTTTTCTTTTGTAAAGGTACCTAAGTTTTACTTAATTTTAAGGTACTAGTTGTTGCTCTCCAACATAACGGCTATTAACCAAGAGGAATATTAACTTCACTTTACTTTATCAAAATAAATTAACAAAGCAATATTTTCTTAAAAACTAAAAATTCCATTTATAGTTCCATGGAGAATATGCAACTTTGTTTCTCTTTTTTTTTTGCAATTACCCTTTGATTGCATTCATCTATTTTTCACTAATCCTTTGGTGTTTCTGCATTTTTGCATTCAACTTCTCTATATTACTTCATTAACATCCTTAATCATCAAACTAATGTGTGATTATAACATTAGAAAAAAGTTGAAATTATAAGACATCCTAAACATATAAAAAACTCACATTGTCAAAACCAGCAATGTTTTTGTTATCTGCAAAGAACTCAGCAGGAGAATCTGCACAAATTTAAAACACAAAATAAAAATTAATCCAAGAAAAGAAACCATTAAGCTTAGAAGTTTAACCTAGACTCAATTAATAGAATTAGAGAGAGAGAGAGAGAGAGAAAAACTCTGTTTGAGAATGCTATATTTAGGTATGTATAAATGTTTGATGATCCAGCCAAACCTTCATCATGTCATTCAGTATAATCTGAGAAAGAACCAATACAACATTCTTCCACACAGAAATTGATGGATCTCTTAATCAAGCATACATAGCTTTGTCCATGGCTCTAAGAGATTAGGAAAATGAACTGCCAAATCTCCAAAAGCAACAGTACTATTTGATCAAACTGTTTCAGATGGTGCATTCACCACAACAGTGAAAAGAAGTTGGAGATTTGCATCACTAGGAAGTAATATAAACACATGGTTAGAAATTTTTACAAATATCTTTAACTAATTGATAATGTTCGAAGTACCCTCAAAATAGGTTAAAAGAGTAAGCGATTGTCGTCAATAAAAATACCCAACAAGCGTGTTCACGAAGGGTACTTTCCCTGCCAAAAATAGCATTTTCAGCTCTTGACCTCTTTTTGCCTCAAGTTCACTTGGTTTCTTCAAATATCTCCTAAATCAACTCTACATTCAATTTTCGTGCAAATAAGAAAAAAAACCACATTAAAAGCACCAATTCTAAAAAGCAAGCCAAAATAACTACGAAAAGAGCCTCAAATGAGAGGAAATCCACCACTCATCAACACCCCCCCCCCCCCAACTTAGAAACTTTACTGGTCCTCAAAAGTAAAATAAATAAAAAACACAAGAGGCTCTTATTTCAAGACACACCACAAATCAATTTCCCTTTCTCAATTAAGAACAAAGGTATTGGCTTCGGTTGGTACTAACAAATAGTCCACATGCATACTTTTCGCAAAAGAAATCCTCTCATTCTCATGAATCATTTTCAAAAACCGAGAATCATTTAAGTGACAACAACTCAAACTCAAAAAATGACTCAACTCATTAACTCTTCCACATGCTCACTTGACTCAATTAGGAATTTTCAAAATCACCACTTTTTCAACTTACATGCCCTCACAAGAAAGAAGTGTCCCAAAACCACACACACATATAAACAAGACAAGGGACAAAGATGCAACACTTACATTCACAAATAATCATCTCATGCACACAAATGTCACACATATAAACAAGACAAGGGACAAAGGTGCAACATTCACACTCACAAAGAATCATCTCAAGCACACAAATGTCACACCATAGGCATGCCCATATTTTCAATCAACATTGACTCAACTCCATTTGGTTAGAAATCTCAAATGACTTTGTTAAGATTGTAATATAGGCTTAGGGAAGGTTAGGATATCATTTAGGTATAAGTAACTACACCCTCCGTGAACATTATACAACAACTCATCATTTCTAACTTTCTCCACTTTTCAAACCCATGCACATTCCTCACTATTTTTCATTTTTCTTTTCTTATTTCTACTCTAGATGCCTCACATGCAACCATTTTCAACTTTTAGAGGATTCAAGTTTCATTTATTCATTTTCTTTCTTTCTTTTTCAAAGGCTTTTCTTTCTTTAAGACTTTCCATATAACAACTCATCATTTCCAACTTTCTCCACTTTTCAAACCCATGCATATTCCACACTATTTTTCATTTTATTTTCTTATTTCCACTCTAGATGCCCCACATGCAACCATTTTCAACTTTTGGAGGATTAAAGTCTCATTTATTCATTTTCTTTCTTTCGTTTTCAAAGGTTTTTCTTTCTTTAAGACTTTCCATACATCCCTCAATTTCTCTCTTCTTCTTTTTTTCCTTTTTTTATATATCAAACCCTCATATGGTAAAGCATCCCTTTAATGAATTTACCATGACACCCCCATCTTCAATTTTTAGCCTCAACTTTCACAACCTCAAGTTCAAGAAGAGAAGGGTTCAAAAGAGGATTATTTTTTCAAAAAGGATAAGGCTTGTAATGTGGTTGCCAACAAAAAGGATTAGGCTCAAAGGGGACAACTAAGGATATATTTAGTGCAAAGGTGGGATTTTTAGGCCAAGTGGACTCCAAGAACACCAAAGAAAGCCTAAGATCATTTCTCCAACCAAATTCAATCAAGACCAACATTTCAAGACCAACTGGGCAAGTTCTAGGTGACAAAAGTGAACACAATGCATTGTTCAACAACTCACCGCACATGACATGCAAATCAATCAAGATGGTTCAAAATATTACTTCCTTTTCAAAATACAAGTAGCATTGAACATTTTAACCGCTAACGAATCAAAAGTCACAAAAAGAGTTGGAAGAGTTGTCACAAAATCATTCACAACATGCTCAACCTTTCAAAACTAGAGAGGTATGCTCAACACTATTCACATGCATGACTATGCTCCTAGTACCAACCAAGTCCATTCGTTGTCAAGTACTAAATTCAGGTATTTGAAGTTAGACTTAGTTGTTTTTGCGTTACCTCAATCTTAAACAAACTCAAGTCACATCTAATTGTACCATAATATAACTTACTTTTACAAAGAGAAAGATGATACAGAACATTACATAACAACACCTCTTCCTCTCTTTTCTTCCTCTTCTTCTTTTGATGTGGTTTGACTACTTCATTGGCCCTTAGTAATCATGAGGACCTTGTGTCATCATTGTTGTGGAAAAATAACTCTTCCCCTATTCCTCCCTTATCCCCCTACCATAATTAAGTTCTTTATCTTCACTATAAGTAACCCATCCTCTTGCACCTTTTTCAATGCTCAAACATGATTATAACACATAATATAATCTATTGTTAAGAGCCTTTCCTTAATTTTTCCTATCTTTTTGACTCCCAATTTAATTATCTTAGTGAACATCAAAACATACCATGTAGCATCAGATCATTTACAGTCACTTTATCACTTTTGCGATATAGATCTCAACATGCAATATATATCTAAAATAGCCAGGATACATGTACTCAGTCTAAAAAGAAGATAAGTAACAAAGATTTCGAGTAATGTATTGAGGGTGTGTATATTTTTGTATTAACATAATTAAGTTGAATTAATCAAGATCAAAATTCAAGACACAAGCTCTTAAATTACTAAAAATCAGCTTCGCGAAAGCCACTTGTAGTAGCAGAATACAAAATTCGGCTAGAATCCAAATCAACGTTTCACCAGATTATAGACATCAAAAGCAAACACAAATCTCTCATAATAAACACACTTTTGCACACTAAAATCATAAAATAGACATTTATTTTCAAACTTGTACCAGATACTATCTCAGGAATTTTATCGCACACTTTTACCTCAAGAGATGCCTCGGTAATACCTATTGATTGTATTTATGGCTGAGTCGTCATTCCAGAACTACCACCTCCTCAAAAATTGCCACTTCCACAGTCTAGCCTGCCTCTGTTGCATCTACCTCATCCAATTTCTTTCATTTACCGCAACATCAGATAAAAATAAGAAAAGGAGAAGTATCAGAATCAGAAACTAAAGATGATAAAATATATATCAACGTATGGCAGAAAATATCAATTCATATGGCAAAGCATTAATTCAATCAATTATAAAATGGGGAATATTTTGCTGACAATTGTTGCTTCATTGTCTGACATATTAGATTGAACTATTAATTCTATTTTTAAAATTAAAGCTACAAGCATGAGGAGTCCACAAATTGGAGTCATTTAGGGCTAGATCTTAATAGAAATTGTGTCCTCAAATGCTTATTTTATCTCAATATCTGATGAAAACATTTAAGTTTCAGGTATTTGAAGTTTGAAGGAAAGCATGGACACTACGTTGCAAAAAGGAATGAAAAGGCTGAAAAGAACGAAGAAATGAACTCCTGAGGATCGCCGAGTCCACTTGGCGAGTTGCCGAAGGATCTTACTTTGCCTTTTGTTCCAGTGTGCAGAGCCCTGAAGGAAAGGATCAAGTCGGTGGAAAAATGGAACAGTCGGCGTATCGCCGAGAAGTTCTGCGAAGCAATACCATTTCGCCTAATGACCTAGAGCACGACGATGCTGAAGGATGGTCCAAGACGGTGATGAACTACACCAAAGGGAGAATCGCCGAGTTGATCGGTGATTCCGACTAATGTCGCCGAATGATCCGCTGCAGCACATATATTTGAAAACTATAAATACTCGATGAGAGTTGTATCTTAGTATCATATTTTTAGTGTGGACCAATTAATATAATTTTTAGTACTTTCTATTTTTGCTCTGAGTTTGAGAGGGTTTTGAAAACTTGAAAAGAAGAGGGTTTCATCTCTAAGGATTTGGACTTGGGTCTCTTGGATTCTTCATTCTTGGCATGTAACAAGACTTAAATCTTCATACCGGTTTAAATGCAATCTAATTTAGATATAAATTTCTATCTCTTGATGTGTGGCTAAAAACCCCAATTCTTGGGGTGTGATTTTGTGAATATGGGTTAGATTAGTTGTTGGGTCTTGCTTGTTGATAGTCTATTTGTAGTTTAAATGTAATTTCGTTTAGTGGTTGTGGTTGAACTTAATGAGGTTGTAGTTGCAAATATAATCTCATATATGTGTTTTTGGCTTACGAGAGAGAGAGGTCGTAAAACTAAGACCACTAAATTGATGGCCAGTGCAAGTGGGTCGACATGAGGTTCAGCTCAAGAGAGTGAACCCTAATCCCATGTCCACACAATCAGCTCAAGAGAGTGAGTGGGTTAAGGTGGAGGTTGTTCTTCATGCGGCAAGTGGGTGTTCAAGAGGAACCCGCTTGAAACGGGGTAAGTTGCTCGAGAGAGATCTTACCCCTTTAAAGTCTAGCGTAGTCACAAATACTCAATGAATTTACTATCAAAAGCATGTACCCAATGATTTAGTCTATCCCGTATTCCTATCACATCCCAAGAATCCCCTCCCATTACTTAGATTTCTTTGTTAATTTTGTTGTTTTTACTTACTAGTGACAAAACCCCCATTGTTAATTGACACTCTTGTGTCCCTTTAATTTACAATGTTTTTAATCGTTAATGTCTTTAGCTACGACTAGTTAGAACTAATTTTATTTTTCTATTAATTCTCAAAATCACTCCCTTGGGACTCGACCCCAATCCTTGGTTGGGTTATTATACTATTGCACGATGTAGACACTTGCATCGGAAGTTGTGTCATTGATTACGCAAATATCAAAATGACGCCGTTGCCGAGGAGTGGTGTTATTTGAGAATTTTTAGATTAGTAGAATTTTTGTTCTTCTTAGTTGTAGTCTACTTACCTAATTTTTAGTTTTGTTTGTTCGTTGTGTGAATATTTCATAAAGCATGAGTGTTAATGGTAGCAACAGTAGCCAGGTAGGCCACCAGGACGACATCAAAAATCTCAACGATGTCCAAGAGCCCAACAAAAATGGCCCCCATCTCATGGGAGGTGTTGGAGCCATTTGTTTACCCCCAGCCGAGAGAAGTGCAGTGTTCCACATAACGAGCACCATGTTGCAACTCTTGCAACTAAAGGGGCTTTTTAGCGGACTAGCTTTTGAGGATCCTCACGAGCATCTTCAAAATTTTGTAGATGTGTGTGGACTATTCTCGTTCAAAAACATCTCTCAAGAGTCGGTCTGGTTGAGGCTATTCCCTTTCTCGTTGATGGGAGAGGCTTGCAAGTGGCTAGCAGAGCTACCACATGAATCCATCATTTCTTGGGAGGAGTTGGTAACCGCATTTCAAGTGCGATTTTTCCCTCCCTCAAAGATGATGTCACTGCGGGATAGCATCCAGAGCTTTAAACGTCTAGAATGAGAGCCTCTTCACGAAGCTTGGCTAAGGTTCAAAAAATTGGTGCTGCAATGCCCAACCCACGGTTTTCCGGACAACGTGCTACTTCAATACTTCTATCGGAGTTTGGATTCAGTAAACAAAGGTGTCGCTGACCAACTATCGCATAAAGGCTTAATGCAGCAGCCATATGCAGTAGCTGCCCAACTTTTGGATGGAACAACCATCAATAGAGCGTGGTACACTCGCGAGGACCAAGTATCCCCTCTCACATTCAAGCTATCTAAGGAGCAGATTGAAAAACACAATGAGAGAGACCAAAACATGGCCAAAATCATGACACAACTTGACATTCTATCCAAAAATGTCATGGGGGCTAGTGCCCGTAGTTCAACGCTGTGGGGGTCGGGTGTGAAATTCCTGAAGAGACGAAATTTGAAGCCCTATATAATGAGGAGGTAAATTTTCTAGCAAATCAAGGTGGGGGCTATCGTTCAAACTACCAAAGGCAGGGTGGTAACCATGGCTGGGCTAGAGACGAAGGCTGGAAGGATAGAGATCGTGAATGGAGGGACCAAAATCCAAACTGGAAAGATGGGGAGAAGGCTAGATATGTGCCTCTGCATGAGCTCCAAAAGCCCAAGGATTCGGAAGGTGGTAGGTCTGAGGATATGCTCTCGCGTATCCTCAACAAAGTTGAAGGGTCAGACAAAATGTTGAAAGGCATGAAAGAAGATGTTTCTACCCTTAGCCAGACCGTCACCTCCCATTCTGTTTCAATCAAGCAGTTGGAGACCCAGATGGGTCATATCTCATCTCACCTAAATCTGAGACAGCAAGAGGGTTTGCCTAGTGATACTATGGCTAACCCCAAGAGCTAGGTTTGAAGATGGACTTGTGTTGTGCCATGACGTTAACTAAGGCATTGTTTGGGAGGCAACCCAAAACCATTTATTGCTTTCTTTTACTTTGATAAAATAATGGTGTGTTGATTGTGCAGATGGAAGTGTGGAGAGTGAACAAAAAGTGTAGATTGGCGAGCAATAGATCCAGTCGGTGAGGCACCGAAAGGGTCGACGAATCCGACCTTATCCGTTGTTTGACTCAAGACATCGTCAACATTAGAGTCTGTAAAACTCGGCGAGCTTTGGACATAATTGGTGAATCGCCGACCATGTCAGTGATCCCGATAGAGACCGTCGTTTGGACTCCCACAAAACATGGAGGTTCTGCAAACTTCGGCGAGGTAAATGACTACTTGGCGTTACGCCAAATATCTCGGCGATCGAGACTAACGTTGCTGAATAGGCAAAAACTGGACGATTTTGCTAGCCAAAAGTTTAAAAGTTTCAAATTCATTCACTTTCCCTCACTTTTTATCTGTCCAAACTCACACCAACACTCTAGTTTCTATATTTCTTGCACCTTTAGAGCATTTTAGTTGTTGAATTGTGCTCGGACTTGGATTACATTGCCGCTTAGCATTTCAATCCTCTCCTTAGCGACATAAAAGGTTAGTTCTCTATGCCCCAAGTTTAATTTATCATAAACTATACTCATTTGCAATAGCATGATCTGGTTGAAGTGTTCTACTCCTCCTTGACAAAATTAGATTGTTTACATGCTTGATTTAATTTGATATCCTTGCTCGGTAGGGGTGTGCATCGGTCGGTTCGGTTCGGTTTTATATATTATCGGTTCGGTTTATCGGTTTTCGGTTTTTAAATATGCTAACCCAATAACAAACCAATAAGATATTCTTTATCGGTTTTCGGTTTATCGGTTTTTGGCCATTATCGGTTCGGTTTTCGGTTTTCGGTTTACCCAATAAGAAAATGTCCGTAAAATATTATATGAACTCCCACTTCTCTAAATGCTTTGATATATTGAAACAAGAAAGATAATAACAAATTGCATCAATAAGAGAAAATATAGTACGAAGGCTATAATTACATGTCACTGCCAAAACATAATATGGAATTTTTTATATTAATCAAATTACGGACCTTTACAAACTTGTAAATGCTACAACCTACAATTACAAACTAAAACTAAAATCAAATTGTCCAACA
>JAJOOO010003741.1:0-26876 GCA_029582685.1 Solanum piurae
ATATATCTTGGTTGTGGTATTGCAGTTGTTCTCAGCTTGTGGCCTATTATTTTGATAGAAAATGGTTTTGAACCAAATTTTAAAATTTTGCCACCTCTTTTGTGTGTGATTGTGGCTGTTCTTGTGCAAATTTGAGTGTCGGTTATGGTCAATACCGATGACTTGAATAATGCTCTTAATCGAACAAAATGAATGTGCGGTTACAATGAGGCAAACAAAGTTAAATAGGCAATATGTGAATTTTTAGCATCTCGTTGTGACTAGCCGATTGTGGAATGAGTCTTTTGTGATGAACATTGCACGCTAGCTAGAAAGTATGGAGTCTTGTTTGATAATTGTATCAATGCCTTGTGTGGTGAGGTTACTTTGAACATTGTGCATGATGGAACCTAGAATTTTCCTTGTGGTCCAATTGATTGAGTGAGGCAAGCGATAGACATAATCTTAGGTAAATCTTTTGAAGAGTGAGCCTATTTGACAACATATCTCTTTGTGGCCAACCTTGTGAGAAGTGTGAACCTTGCTTGGCCCTTTTTGAGCCTAACCTTTTCTTGGAAGAAACTTGAACAATTGTGACCTCTTTTTAACCCTTCACCCTTACTTTCATGAAGAATGGTTTGTTTGAATAGCCAACTTAGGGCAAAAGCCTAAGTTGAGGGTACGGTGAAAAAGAAGGAGAATCAAGAAGTGAGAAATATTTCCCCGAGTTGGATTGTTTGGAAAAATAATAGAACCCCTCCATATAAAAAAAAAGAGAAAAAGAAATGAAAAAAAAGAAAGAAAAGAAAAGACGTAAAAAGAGAAAGTTGTGAAAATAGCAAAAGAAATGGGGTATCCGGTGATTCATGTCTAGTTGAATAATGGGGTGGATTATGAGGAGAAAATGATTTTCAAGCCATACTTCATGAAGGTAGAAGCTAATAAGTCTAAATTGCCATACCTTTGCACTCAGCCTCATTACAAACCTTAAAAATACCTTTTTGATCTTCAGTGAGCTTAAACGAATGTTGATTGGAATATAAGGGCAAACCTATGAGTGAAGTCATACATGTGTTCATCTTTGTGAGTGTGAGAGTTGTATGTGATTCCGAAACTTTAAATTGTTGAGAAATTTTGTGTGAATATGGAATCATCTTTGTTGTGAGGGCATTTGAATACCTTTGTTGAGCTTGAACTTGCTTTTGAAGCAAGAATTGTGAGCTTGAGTACACTTGATGATGGTAAGTCACAATTTGAAACTTTGAGTTCCCAATTGATCATTGCATGAGTAGTTTGAACCTTGTTGTGCATTTATGTTGAGTCTTATGCAACACTGTTTGTACACATCCTTGTTGAATTAATTGATCTTGAGTTTTACTTGAGGACAAGCAAAAGTTTAAGTTGTGGGTGTTGATGAGTCTGAGATTTCAACTCATTTAGGGCTTTGTTCTGAGAGTATAAGTGTCCTTAAATGCCTATTTTATGCTCTAAACTGATGTTAAAGTGTTGATTTGAATCTATGGAAGCTAAGGAGCAATGCAAGGACATAACCGGACAATAAGGAACTAAAAGCTGAAGAAGTGAAGAAAAAGTGATCCTGGTGATTAACCAAGACCACTCGGCGCACCGCCGATTGGCTCTTTTGCTCGCCCAAAGTTACAGCACTCCAGCCATAAGGAAGAACCAATTAGCGATAGAAAAGGGCAGTCGGAGAATCGTTGATCGACTCCACGATGACAACTTTGATCGCCCAAAGTTATAGAACCTAGATGCTGATGACCAATGCAAAATGTGGATGAAAAAGAGCAAATGGTGGATCGCCGAACCACTCGACGAGGCGCGACTTATACCGCTGAGTGGACTTTCAGGCCAAAACACAGGCAACTATAAATTGGATTTTAAAAGGAATTTTGAGGAGTCTCGAAAGTTCCGAAAGTTCGCAGATAGGTTTTGATCCCCAAGTTCTAGTTTTGGAGTTTTCTTCTAGTTTTTTGAGTTCTTAGTGAAAACTTTGAGGATTTGTAAGTGGATCTTTAAATTTAACCCTTGGAAAACATTGTAAAGGCTTGGAGACTCTTACCCAGCTGATGGACAATCGAGTTGGTGTGATAATGTGATTATGGGCTAAATTAGCTTATGGGTATTGTTAGTTACTGATTTTAATGCCTAATTGAAGTGGGTTTAATTGATAGATGTGTTAAAATCTATGAATTATAGTTGCAAATGCAATTCTAGTATAGAGTTCTAGGCTTACTTGAGAGAGAAGTTTTAGAACCAAAGCTTTCAATTAATGATTGTAGTTATTGGGTTGATATGGGTTTTGCTCGAAAGAGTAAATCTTAAATTTGATTCTACCCATCTACCTTGAGAGAGTGGATGAATTAAGGTGTGGGCTGTTCTTAATTACTAAGCATGTTGATGTTCGAAAGAAATCACCTGATTCGTAGTATTTATTCGAGAGAAAACTATTGCATCTATAATATAGCCTACCCGCTGATATTTAACTATTTATTGGTAATTTAAATTACCCATACAGTGAAATTTGCCTATAATCGATCACATTCCAAAAATTCCTCTCTATATTGATATTTCCTCTGTTTTGCTTGTGTTGTAGCTGCTAATTGAAAATCCAAAACACCCCATCTGAAATTTGTTTTCACCTCCCTTGGATTTATTTGCATATTTTCGATAAATTCTATTCATATAACCGAATAGACCACTTTATAACTTCATAACTACATTTTAGACATGTACCGCTCCCTGTGGGTTTGACCCCAACTCTTCATTGGATTTTATACTAATTAATGATCGTTTACACTTAGAATCGGATGAGGTGTATTTTATACATTCAATCAGGGGGTTTAATTATAAATTTGATCACATGAGTTGATAGCCAAGATGTTAAGAAACCCGTACGGCTTTACGGAATCGAATTCGGGCGGGTAGAACTCTCAAAACTGATCCTAGTGTGAAAGGGTAGTTTTTAAACGTCAAGGGTTTAAAGTGTGATCCGAAATAGAAGTTTGGAACTCAAATTCCGACCGTCTGTCTTCGTGCAAGCCACCGGGGTGGGATTAATCCCGCCAAGGCAGGGCCGCTGTGGCGGGTTGGATTCCACTGTGACGGGCTAGTCGCGAATTAAGTTGAGGAAAAACCCCAAAATCGTTATTTTTTGCAAAACCTCATTCTTGAGAGCTAAGAGATGACCCAAAGCTGTTCTTAACAATTTCCCACGTTTTCTAGTGCTAAAGGTAAGGAAATTACTCTACTAATCCGTATTTCGATTCGTAGAACTTAGAATCTTGGGTAATTATCATTGGGGAGGGTTTTGTATGAAATTAATGGTGGGAAAAGCCCTAATTGAACATTAGGATCTTGGGTTTGGCAATGGATTGATAGATTGCTTATTATCCGGGTAAATTAGGCCTTGTTTATTGATCCTTGCATTAAAATATTTGTTTTAGACTAAGAACAAGCGGAAAAAATCTGGAAAGGGAGGCTCAAGTGTCTTAGGAGGATTCAAGCTTGGTTTTGAGGTAGGTGATGTTTTGATTTCCTATTTGTGTGATATATGCCGGTTAATTGCTTCATTGTATGCATGCATGTATGTGAATAAGAAAATGTGAACTGAATCAAATGATATGTTTATGTGCGAACCATTACATGCCATGAACTGTTACTTGATGATGTGACTATATGTACTATTCATTATGGCATGTTTGTGATTGTGGTTATGCTGATTGGATCGGGTGTCACATTCTGACACATACATTGGATCGGGTGTCACGTTCCGTCATATATAATGGATTGGGTGTCACGTTTCGACACATACATTGGATCGGGTGTCACGTTCCGACACAATAACAGTTTGGGTGTGAGTTCCATGAGAGAACCCCATGTGATTATTATGTTCATGCCTATATGTCATTGATATTGGGAAGTTGTATGTTGCTTTTGAAATGAGAACTGGATTATGTATTATGTATATGGGTGTTTACTCTGTTGTAATTGCTTGCTTGTATTTTGCTTACTGGGGTAGCCGCGTGATCCTACCAGTACACTGAGGTTGTGTTCTGATACTGCAGTTGCTCGTTTTTTGTTGACTATAGGGCATCTTCAGGCGGTTACTGATACACCTCAGCTAGGAGATAATTAATCGAGACCGTCTTCGAGGGTGAGTTAGTTCTTTCTGGCTTCCAAGGACCCTTCATTTTTGTTTAGTTCATTCTCTTCGTACTCAGACTAGTGTTTTAGATATTTCTTATGTTTAGTTGAGGTTGTACCCCTCTTTCTTAGACTTGTTGAATTTAGAATTTTGGTACAATGACTTTTCGGTTCTAGGAGTTGTTTTTCGCAATAGTTTGTTCAGTTGTTTATTTAAATCTTTGGAGTTTATGGGAACTCCATTTTTATTCATCATTTAAACGTGCTTCAGTATCTTTAAATGCCTAGTTTTTTGTTAAGTTGTTTAGTCGGGTTGTACTAATGGTTCTCCCACTGGAGGGTTAGTGTGGGTGCCAATCACGACGGCCTGGGTCGTGACAACGTTTGAATCAGAGCCCTATATTCGTTGATCTCGTTGTACCAAACCGAGTCTAGTAGAGTCTTGCGGAACGGTGCAGAGACATTTGTACTTTTCTTCGAGAGGCTATAAGTCTTTAGAAAATCTCTTTGTTTTCTTCTCCTTTCGTTCTATGACTTGATTCAAATTGGTATGAGGGGATCCAAATTGGTATCTAAACTATTTAACTCTTCTGTCCACAGATGGTTAACACGCGATACAATGGTGTTAGGTCCGTAGCCCCTATAAATGAGCCAGCTGAAAAGCCCGCAGCAAGAGGCCGCGGTCGAGGTAGAGGAAGAGAAAGGGGTAGAGGTCGAGAAAGGGTAGCTCCTGCCAGGAGCGGAGCCCAGTTGAAAATGCTCCCAGGGAAGAAGACCCTCCTGCGCACCAAAAAGAGGTACAAGAGAATGTGGAAATCAAAAACTAGGAGGATGTTGGACCATATGAGGAGGTACGGGCTGAGACTACGTGTATTCCTCCCTTAGACCCACTATTAGCTGAGTAGATCATGACTTTTATGGAGGGATTGGTCAGTCCTAGAGTCCTTCCCACAGTGCAAGCGGCTCAAACCCCAGCCAATCCCCCCATTGTTGTTACTGCTCCCAGGGTGGGTGGAGTTGTAGGCACTGATTCCTTTTTATGTCCCCTATTGGGTCATGTGATGACTGGTAATGAGCATGAGATGTTGACTAAGTTTCTGAAGTTGAAGTCGCCAGCGTTCCATGTTCTGAGAGTGAGGATGCTTATGAGTTCATTTTGGATTGGTACGAGAGGCTTCACAAGTTAGGCATAGTACATCAACATGGGGTAGAGTTCATGACCTTCCAGCTTCAAGGTAAGGCTAAGAAGTGGTGGAGAGCCTATGTGGAATGCAGATTGCCAGTCTTGCCCCCATTCACTTGGACGCAGTTTCATGCTCTGTTTTTGGAAAAGTATGTGCCTCGGACTTTGATAGATCACAAGAAGAATGAGTTCATGGCTTTAGAGCAGAGTAGTATGTCTGTAGCTGCTTATGAGGCTAAATTCCATGCTTTGTCTAGATATGCGACACAATTGATAACTACTGAGGAGGAGAGGATTTGTCTACTCGTCAAGGGATTGAACCGCGAATTACAGGTATTGTCTGTTCAGATAACCTCTGCAAGAATTTTTTTTAATGAGGTGACAAACTTTTTGAAGAAAGTGGAAGGAGTTCGACGTGATAGGCAGGTCAAGGATTTGGCTAAAAATCCCAAGAGCACAGGTAACTTCCATGGTTCCTACTCCAGAGGTTCAGGTAGGCCATCACTTGCATCCCGACCAATTCAGTCATCCTTGCCTGCTTCTAGAAGTGGTTACTCGGGAACACCAAAACAAAATTTTATTTAGGATAGCCAGGGAGCCACACTTTCGGTTGGCAGCACGTCGTCTTTTGACCACACTTGTTATAATTGTGGAGAACCTGGGCATATGAGGAGAGATTGTCCCCATCCGCGCATGCTTGACCTTGCGCAACAGAAGACTAGAGCAGTGGTACCCGCGTGCAGCTGTAATAATGGTAGAGGACGTCCATAAGGTGGTCGAGGAGGGAATCAACGAGGCCGTGGAGGCCAGGGAAATAGTAATGCAGGTAGAGGATCAGTGCAGCCAGACAAAAAGGTTGTCCGTCAAGATGACAGGGCTTAGTGTTATGACTTTTTGGGCAAGAGTGAGGCAGAGTCTTCTGACGCAGCGATCACATGTACTATTCTTGTCTATGACCGGATGGATACCATTTTGTTTGATCTAGGTTCTACTTATTCATATGTGTCAGTTCAGTTTGCCTTGGGATTTGATGCGGTTTGTGATATACATGATGCCCCATCCATGTTTCTACCCAGTTGGAGAGTCTGTCATAGTCACCCATGTGTATCATGCTTGTCCTATATTGCTTATAGGTTTTCTGACATGAGCTGATTTGGTTATTTTGGATTTGACTGACTTTGATATAATCTTAGGCATGACTTGATTGTCCCCCTATTATGTTGTGCTTAATTGTAATGCTAAGTCTGTGACTCTATCCCGGGTAGGGAAAAGTTAGAGTGGGAAGGGGTGTACAAGCCTAATCCAGCTAAGGTCATATCTTTCATTTGGGTTAGGAAACTGGTGGGGCAAGGGTGTTTAGCGTATTTGGCTCATATTCGAGATGTTGATGCCGAGTCTGCCTCTATTGAGTCTACTCCTGTAGTGTCTGAATTTAGGGAAGTATTTCATACTGATTTTCCTGGTATGCCTTCGGATAGAGACATATATTTCTGCATTGACTTGGAACCAGACATTCGCCCCATCTCCATCCCTCCTTATCGCATGGCTCCGGCAGAATTGAGAGATCTTAAAGCTCAAATCCAAGAGCTTCTTGATGGTTTCATCCGTCCTAGTGCTTCCCCATGGGGTGCTCCTGTCTTGTTTGTTAAGAAAAAAGATGGTAGTATGAGAATGTGCATAGACTATCGACAGTTGAATAGGGTCACCATTCGAAATAAGTATTTGTTGCCTCAGATTGATGATATCTTTGATCAGTTGCAAGGTGCGTCGATTTTCTCTAAAATTGATCTAAGGTATGTTTACCATCAGTTAAAAATTAGGCATGTGGATGTACCAAAAATGGAATTTAGGACCCGCTATGGGCATTACGAGTTTTTAGTATTGTCGTTTGGGTTGACAAATGCTCCTACAACTTTCATGAGGCAACAAACCATTTCTAGATTCTTTTGTTATCGTCTTTAATGACGACATTTTGGTTTATTCAAAGAGTAAGGAAGAGCATGCCGATCATCTTCGTATTGTTTTGGGTGTCCTTGGGAAACAACAGTTGCATGCTAAATTTTCCAATTGTGAGTTCTGGCTGTCTTCAGTTTCCTTTTTGGGGCATGTGGTTTCAGTGGAAAGGGTAATGGTAGATCCCCAAAAAGATTGAAGCAGTCAGGAATTGGGTCCGGCCTAGTTCCGTGAATGAAATTAGGAGTTTTGTGGGGCTCGCAAGCTACTATCGTCGGTTTGTGAGAAATTTTGCTTCTATCGCCACGCATCTGCCAAGGCTGACCAAAGAGGAGGTACCTTTCGAATGGACTGAAAAATGTGAGGAGAGCTTTCAAAAGATCAAGACTCTTCTAACCATAACACCTAATCTGGCACTACCGGTGGAAGGTAAAGATTTATTATTTATTGTGATGCTTCACATTTGGGTTTGGGTGTTGTGTTGATGCAGGATAAGAATGTCATAGCTTATGCATCACGACAGTTGACAGGGCATAAGAGGAACTACCCGACGCATGATTTGGAGTTGGCAATGGTAGTTTTTGCCCTGAAGATCTGGCGACATTACCTTTATGGTGTCAAGTGTGATGTGTTTACTAACCATCGTAGTCTACAACATGTATTCACTCAAAATGACTTAAATCAGAGACAATGAAGGTGGATAGAGTTACTCAAGGATTATGATGTCACCATCCAGTATCATCCGGGTAAGGCTAACGTGGTGGCAGACGCACTAAGACGGAAGGTGGTGAGTATGGGTAGTCTAGCTTGTTTGGGTGTGTCTAAGCGACCTTTGGTCAAGGTGATTCAAACCTTGGAGTCTAATTTCATGAACTTGGGTATCTCAGAGAAAGGTGGGGTGTTAGCTAGCATTGAGGTTAGGCCCACATTCATTGAGGAGATCAAGGCCAAACAGTTTGAGGACGAGAGTTTGAATGAGCTCAGAAAGAATACAGTGTCTGGCAATGAACAAGATGTGACTCTTGATGCGTGGGGTGTGCTCGGTTTTAAGGGAAGAGTTTGTGTTCCCCGAGTGGATGACTTGATTTAGAAAATGTTGACAGAATCCCATGGTTCGCGGTATTCCATTCATCCGGGTGTGACCAAGATATACCCAGATTTGAATCAACTTTATTGGTGGCTTGGGATGAAGAAACACATAGCTGAGTTTGAGTCTAAGTGCCAAAACTTCCAAGAAGTAAAGTATGAGCACCAAAGGCCTACAAGTTTGCTTCAGCGAATGCCAATTCCGAAATGGAAGTGGGAAATGATAGCTATGGATTTTGTGGTTGGCATTCCCAAGACCTTGGGGAAGTTTGATTCCATTTTGGTAGTGGTGTATAGACTGACTAAGTCATCCCACTTCATTCCAGTCAGAGTAAACTATAATGTGCAACAGTAGGCGAAGGTGTATGTGAAGGAGATAGTGAGGGTGCACAGAGTGCCCCTTTCTATCATCTCAGACTGTGGTACGCAGTTCACATCCAAGTTTTGGGGAAAATTGCATGAGGAGTTGGGCACCCAACTCACTTTTAGCATAGCCTTCCATCCACAAACGGATGGACAGTTAGAAAGAACTATTCAAGCGTTAGAGGACATGTTGAGGGCATCTGTGATTGACTTTGGAGGACATTGGGACAAGTTCTTACCTTTGTATGAGTTCTCCGATAATAACATTTACCACTCCAGCATCGACATGGCACCGTTCGAGGCACTTTATGAGAGGAGATGTAGATCACCCGTGGGATGGTTTGAGGCTGGAGATGTGAAACCTTTGGAGGTTGATTTGGTGAAAGATGCTCAGGATAAGGTAAGAAGCATCCAAGCTAAGCTTCTAGCAGCCCAAAGTCGACATAAGAAGTATGCAGACCGTAAGGTAAGAGACATGACATTTCAAGCCGGTGAACAAGTTCTTCTTAAAGTGCCACCCATAAAAAGGGTGATGAGATTAGGCAAGAAGGACAAGCTTAGTCCTCGATACATTAGACCATTTGAGATTCTTGACTGTGTAGGGCCAGTGGCTTATAGGGTGGCCTTACTTCCTAGCTTATCTTGAGTTCATCCGGTGTTTCATGTGTCCATGTTGAAGAAGTATCATGGGAACGGGGATTACATCATAAAATGAGACTCATTTTTGTTAGACAAAGACCTTCAGTATGAAGAAGAACCGGTTGCAATTCTTGATGGCGATGTCCGGAAGCTGAGGACCAAGGAGATAAAGTCCGTGAAAGTTCAATGGAAGCATAGTCCAGTGGAGGAAGCTACTTGGGAAACCGAGAAGGACATGCGAGACAAGTATCCCCAGTTGTTCGACGATTCAGGTACTACTCTACTCTTAATTTAGCCAGTATTTTCTAGTTTATCACTCAGGGATGAGTGATGGGTAAATTGGTATCTATTGTAACGACCTGTTCCCGTTGTTATGGAGTAGTGACTTGGAAATTTCTAGCCTAGGCCAAATTTGGTTGAAATCTGAGTCAGGGGAGGTCTAGGGAAATCTAATAATGAATGGACGGTTTAATTATAAATCTGATCACATGAGTGGATAGCCAAGACGTTAAGGAGCCCGTACGGCTCTACAATATCGAATTCGGGTGAGTAGAACTCCCGAAACTGATCCTAGCATGAAAATGTAGGTTTTAAATGTCAAGGGTTGAAAGTATATTGCGAAATGGAAGTTTGGAACTCAAATTCCGACCTTCTGTCTCCGTGCAAGCTGCTGGGACGGGATTAATCCCGCTAGGGCGGGGACGCTATGGCAGGCCAGTAGCGAATTAAGTCGGGGAAAAACACCAAAATCATTATTTTCTGCAAAACCTCCTTCTTGAGAGCTAAGAGATGACCCAGAGCTGTTCTTGACAGTTTCCCACATTTTCTAGCGCTAAAGGTAAGGAAATTACTACCCGAATCCGTATTTCGATTCGTAGAACTTAGAATCTTGGGTAATTATCATTGGGGGAAGGTTTTTACCTGAAATTATGATGGAAAAAGCCCTAATTGAGCATTAGGATCTTGGATTTGGCCATGGATTTATAGATTTCTTATTATTCGGGTAAATTAGGCCTTGTTTATTGATCATTGCATTAAATTACGTGTTTTGGACCAAAAAAAAGCAGAAAGAATCCGGAAAGGGAAGACTCAAGTGTCTTAGGAGGATTCAAGCTTGGATTCGAGGTAGGTGATGGTTTAATTTCCTGTTTGTGTGATATACATCGGTTAATTGCTTCATTGTATACATGCATGTATGTGAATAAGGATATGTGAACTGAATCTATTGATACGATTATGTGCGACCATTACATGCCATGAACTGTTACTTGATCATGTGACTATCTGTACTATTCATTATGGTGTGTTTGTGATTGTGGTTGTGCTGATTGGATCGGGTGTCACGGTCCAACACATACATTGGATCGGGTGTCACGTTCTGACACATATAATGGATCGGGTGTCACGTATGGACACATACATTTGATCGGGTGTCACGTTCCGACACACTAACCATTTGAGTGTGGATTCCATGAGAGAACCACTGATTATTATGTTCATGTTTATATATTGGGAATTTGTATGTTGCTTTTGAAATGAGAACTGGATTATGTATTCTGTATATGGGTGTTTACTGTGTTGTAATTGCTTGCTTGCATTTCGCTTATTGGGGTAGCCACGTGATCCTACCAGTACACTGAGGTTGTGTGATAATACTGCACTTGTTCGTTCTTTGTTGAGTACAGGGAATCTTCAGGCGGTTACTGATAGACCTCAGCTAGGAGATAACTGATCGAGACCGGATTCGAGGGTGAGCCAGTTCTTTCAGGCTGCCATGGACCCTTCATTTTTTAGTCCATTGTCTTCGGACTCATACTAGTGTTTTAGATATTTCTTATATTTGGTTGGGGTTGTACCCCTCTTTCTTAGACTTGTTGAATTTATTTTGGTACAATGACTTTCAGGTTCTCGGAGCTGTTTTCCGCAATAGTTTGTTCATTTGTTTATTTAAATCTTTGGAGTTTATGAGAACTCCATTTTTATTCGTCATTTAAACCTGCTTCCTTATCTTTAAATGCCTAGTTTTTCGTTAAGTTGTTTAGTCGGGTTGTAGTAATGGTTCTCCCACCGGAGGGTGTGTGTGGGTGCCAACCACGACGGTCTGGGTCATGACAGTAACCATTATAATTGATTTGAAAAAGAATATTAAATTAATTAGTGTTATTATTATTATTATTTATATTGAATTAATTATTTTTTAAGAATTTGAGTTTTATTATTGTTATGATTATATTATTATTATAATATTATTATTACTAATAGTATTGAATTAATTAGTTTTTGAAGAATTTTATACTTATCTTTTTGTTTAGTTTTTTTTTCTTTTAAGAATTACGTATTTTACAAACAGTTTTTTTAATATAAAAAAACTGTTTCAATTAAGGTTGGAAACTGTGGGGAAATTTAGGGAAAGTGGGATTTTAAATAGTATTATTTTTTAAATATTCTTTAAAATACAAAATTATTTATTTTTAAAACTGCTTTAACGTTAATTTTAAGAACTGTTTCAATTAAGATAGGAGACTCGTGAAGAAATTTAGGGGAAATGGAATCTTAAATAGTATTTTTTAAAATATTTCGTAAATTATAAGTTATTTATTTTTAAAAATACTCTAACGTTAATTTTAAAAATTGTTTTAAATCTATGTTTTATATAAAGTTGTAATTTATTAATTAATATAATTACATATAATTAATTGTAATTGTATAGAAAATAAATGACTATGTAAGTACGCATTTTGTATCAACGTGTAAAAAATATATAATAATAATAATAATAATAATAATAATAATAATAATAATAAACAAAATCCTAAAAAGACTACTCATTTCCCACGAAGAATCCACTAAAAATTATATTTATGAAAAGTGGCAGCAAAAAAAGTCATAATATGTTGTTTACAGTTACATTAATATTTATTTTTTAGTGTTAGCAATTTTATTATTATTTTCAGATTTTAAATTAATTTTAATAATTTATAATTTATAAATTCTAGAAAATTTTTGATGATGACATGTGACACTTTTTCCTCTCCTATTATATATAGATAGATGTCTAAGTTGTAACTGCTCATTAATGAATATGATCGTGTAATGACTTTCTAAAAGATTAACCATTTGAATTATGCCCTATTTAAGTAATGTCTTTATCAAAGTTTCAAAGGAAGGTTGAACTTTATTTCTTCACTATTTGTTAAAAAAATATTTTTTTATTGCGATTTTACTGGGTGTCTTTCCTTGGAACTTTGAGATGTAATTTTCTCCATCTCTTCCAAAATAGGTGCTACCAAACTTTCGATCAACGAAACAAAGAACTCTCAAAGTGGAAAGTAATTTTCTTGTAGAAATCACATATTCTACAGAGCTATTTAGAATTGTCTCGCCGTCACATTAAGCACAAATTTCCTTTTTTCTAGTGTAATTATTTGCACTCATATGTAGTATGTTGATGCTTCTTCTGATGATATATAAATTCATGTTTTTGGATCAAGGTCAAAGGATATTTTTAAAAAAAAAAGTTAAATCGGGCCATTGCCCTTTTATTAAGAATATAAAAAATTGGACAAAAAACAAATGACATGGGCCCAAAAGAAACCCACATCCTACTCTACACACTAAATAAGAAATAAAAATAAATCTACACTAAATAAGAAAGTTTGTAATTATTGCAATTAGTTATTTCTATCATTGAATTAGGTACCGATGAAAAAAAATCAAAATATATATAAGTAAGTATTGCATTTAGTTATTTCTGTAGTTGGGTCTATTTCTCTTCTTTAAAACTTGAACATAAGAGTCAATCTCTAGCATTTAAAATTGGACAATTCATTTTCTTTTTCTTTTATTTGCTTTAAAAGTCATTCTCTTCATCAAGAAAGATCAAACAACATAGAAGCCTTAATTTTAAGAATATTCACTTTCATGACTCATATTTAATTACCTATAAAGTTGTTATTCTGAATATCCATAATTTTTACACTTTTCGTATTGATAACCTCTAAATATTTAACTTTAAACTTTAAGATATCAAATATTATATTTAAAACTTTACGATATCTTGAGGTAATCCTTAGTTTTATCTATAGAAATCCATCCTGTTTGTTTCATGAGTCTCCTACTGAAGGTTATCCTTTTCATTCTAAAGTTCAAGTAGTGAAGCAGTTATATCATTATTATACTATTTGATTCATGCTTTATTTTGACTCGATGAAGATCTCTCATGAATTTTGATTAGTTATGGGAGAAGGTGTCAACAAGAACTCAAAAAAATTATGTACTGATTATGCATTTATTTTTCCAACTATATTGTTATTATTAAAGTATTAAAAAGATGTGTATGTTGTAATTTTTTCCTTCTCTGTTTATTTGTTTGTTTCTCTCTATTAAACTTGTTAAATTTAATTTTCTATGAATTTCTGATTGTCATAAATTTGTAGTTCTATTGGACTCAAATTAACCATTTTAACTTTATTGCAAGTTTGCTAACCAATCAAAGTTCAAAATTTATATTTTGTTGCTTAATAGAAATTAATATTAAACATTATAATAAGTCCCTCATTTGGTGTTTCTTGTCACACTTTTAAAGATTATTATGTAATTATTGTATTTTATTACTCATTATACACATGCTTTTATAGATATTTAATTGTTCTAACGGTTCAATAAAAAGTAACATGGGACACACGTGCAACGTGTCCCAGAAACTAGTAGTGAGTTTAAGACTAAAAGAGCAACTTCAATTGATAACAAAATTCAATCCATAGATTCAATACTACACAGTTATTTTTGCCCACAACCCTAGAATAAATGGGATAAGGTACTCATGTTTTGATTATCAATCTTTGAATATTAAATAATCATACGAGAAATCAATAGATGAAAAGAGTAGGAATGAACCCTAAATATGGAATAGGTATATCATCCAAGTCGTGTTCTCCAAAAAATAGAAAAAGAATAATTAAAATAATAAAAATCAAGTCTATTTATAGCTTGTACAAAATCGCCAAAGCTGGGCTGGCAGGTTTGTGACACGGACCTGTACGAACCTATCTATTTCTTCAACAAAGCTCTCTCCACGACACAGAGAGGATACTGAGTCCATTGGCTTGCCATTCTCCTGAGCCAAATATTAATTCTCAACTCCGTGACACAGTTTCAATACGAAGATAGGTATTTTCTCAAGTCGATACTCCTTTTACTCCTTAGTGACTTGTTCTTACGCTTTTGGCGTCCGTTTCACATCCCCTTCAGTTCCTGCCATTTTATGCCTCTTTCTCGTGTTTTCGAACCTACCAACAACTAATCACATTGGTTGATTGAGATGCATAAACATGACTCGAATACTATTAACACAATGGGAATTTTCCCTCAAACAGTCACCACCCAGACCATCGTGATTGGCACCCACCCTACCCTCCGATGGGAGAACCATTACCATAACCCAACTAAGCAGCCTTAACCAAGATACTACGCATTTAAAAATACGGAAGCAGGTTTAAATAGATAAATAATATAGAGTTCCCATAAACTCCAAAGTTTAAAATAAACTAGCCAACTAATGCGAAAGAACAAGCCCTAGAACCTGAAAGTTATTGTACCAAAACTTTACTAACGGCAAGTCTAAGAACAAGGGGTACAACCCCGAAACTAAAAGAACACCTTAACAAAAAGTCTGAGTCCGAAAAGAGTGAACTTAAACAAGAAAGATCCAAGGCAGCCCGAAAGAATTGGCTCACCCTTGAATTTGGTCACGCTCAATAGTCACCTAGCTGAGGTCTATCAATAGCCGCCTGAAGATGCCCTGTACTCAACAAAGAACAAGCAAGTACAGTATAAGTACACAACCATAGTGTACTGGTAGGATCATGCGGCTATTCCAATAAGCACAACATATATCAGAATCACAACAAGGTAAAACACGCATATACGGAATATATATAAATCAGTTATCATTTCAAGGTCAATGTACAATTCCACATTCGCAATAACAAATATATATGACAAGTCAATGGTCCTCTCATGGAACCCATACCCAAACTATTAGTATACCGATTCGTGGTACCCGATCCAATGTTTATGCTGGAACATGGCAATCGATCCCATATTTATGCAGGAACGTGGCAATCGATACTATGTTTATGCCGGTACGTGGAAACCAATCCCAATTAGTGTGTCGGAATGTAACACCTGCTCCATTCAACAAACCACTATCACAATCACTATGTATATTCTCACAATCATACAACATGAGGTGATTCATGGCATGTAGTTCTTCGTTCATACTTATTTACATTAGGTGTGATCAATAGGCTTCATTCACATACATGCATGCATTACAATGAAGCAGTTTCTAACATACATCACGCAAAATATGAAATCACAACCATCACCTACCTCGAACAAAGCTTGAATCCCCTTAGAAACTTGATCCTTCCCTTTCCAAATTCTTTCCGCTTGTTCTTGGTCTACAAACAATCAATATAATGCTATGATCAATATACAAGACTTAATTACCCGGATTATAATCAATAATATCAACCCTAGGTTAAACCCTTGATCCCCATACCCCAAATTAGGGACTTTTCCACCATAAATTCCAGATCAAAACCCTTCCGCATCGATAATTACCCATTAGATTACGATCTACAGATCGAAAAATGGTTTTGGGGAGTTAAAACCTTAACTTTAGCCTTAAGAATGGTGGAAAACTATCAAGAATCGCCTGAGGTTCGTCTCCTTACTCTGAAGAACGAAAATTGAAGAATAAAGATGTTTTGGGGTTTATTTCCAACTTAAATCGCTACTGTCCCGCCACAACAATACTCACCCCGCTACAGTGGCCCCGCCCTGGAGGGAATAATCCCGCCTTAGCGGCTTGCACGGAACCAGTGAGTCAATTTAAGAATTCCAAACTCCCATTTCACAACACACCTTCATCCCATGATACTCCAAAAATACCCATTCACGCTAAGATCAATTTCAAGAGTTCTACTCACCCGAATTCAATTTTGTTAAGTCGTACGGGTTCCTTATTGTCTTAGCTATCTACTCATGTGATCAAATTCATAATTAGATCACCCAATTTTTACCAGATTTCCCTAGACTTTAATGACTCTAATTTCATCCAAATCTGGACTAGGTTGAAAAATTCCAAGTTACTACGAAAAAGTTTTCCGGCCAAAATTTTTTCCCCATTGGCTTTTCTATAACTACGGGAACAGGTCGTTACAATAGATATAAATTTACCCATCACTCTTCCCCGAGTGACAAACTTCGGAAAAATAGGCTAAGGAAGGAATGAAGTAGTACCTGAATCAACGAACAATTGGGGATACTTGTCTTGCATGTGCTTCTCAGTTTTCCGTGTAGCTTACTCAACTGGATGATGCTTCCATTGAGCTTTTACGGACTTAATCTCGTTGGTCCTCATCTTACGCACATCATGATAAAGAATTGCAACTGGTTCCTCATCATATTGGAGGTCTTTGTCTACACAATTGAGTCCCATTTTATGATGTAATCCCTGTCACCATGATATCTCTTCAACATGGACACATGAAATACCGGATGAAATCCAGATAGATTAGGAGGTAAAGCCAATCTATAAGCCACTGGCCCCACACATTCAAGAACCTCAAAGGGACCAATGTATCGCGGACTTAGGTTGCCCTTCTTGCCAAATCTCATCACCCCTTTCATGGGTGATATCTTAAGAAGAACATTCTCACTAGTCTGAAATGCCATATCTCTTACCTTATGGTTTGCATACTTTTTCTGTCTACTCTGGGCTGCTAAAAGCTTAGCTTGAATACTCCTCACCTTATCTTGAGAATCCTTTACTAAATCAACCCCCAAATGTTTCACATCCCTAGCCTCAAACCATCCTATGGGTGATCTACGTATTCTCCCATAAAGTGCCTCAAACAGTGCCATATCTATGCTGGAGTGATAACTATTATTATAGGAGAACTCACACAAAGGTAAGAACTTATCCCAATGCCCTCCAAAATTAATCACACGTATGCCCTCAACATGTCTTCTATTACTTGAATAGTCCTCTCTGACTGTCAGTCCATCTGTGGATGGAAGCATGTACTAAAAGTGAGTTGTGTGCCCAATTCATCATGTAATTTCCTCCAATACTTGGAGGTAAACTGCGTACCACAGTCTGAGATGATAGAAAGGGGCACCCCATGAAACCTCACTATCTCCTTCACATAAACCTTAGCCAATTGTTTACCATTATAATCTATTCTTGCCGGAATAAAACGAGCTGATTTAGTCAATCTGTCAACCACTACCCAAATAGAATCAAACTTCCCCAAAGTCTTGGGAAAACCAACCACGAAATCCATGGCTATCCTTTCCCACTTCCATTCCATAGTTGGCATTCTCTGAAGCAAACCTGCAGGCCTTTGATGTTCATACTTTACTTGTTGGCAATTTTGACACTTAGCCACAAACTCCGCTATATCCTTCTTCATGCCCGACCACCATGAGATTTTGTCAATAATTTCTGAATCAAGTCATCAACTCGAGAAACACAAATCCTTCCTTTAAAACTGAGCACACCTTCCGCATCAAGAATGATTTCTTTTACCTTACTAATCACAACCTTCTTCTTAAGTTCATTCAAATTTTCATCCTCAAACTGTTTGGCCTTGATCTCTTCAATGAACGTGGCCCTAACTTCAATGCTAGCTAACACCCCACCTTTTTTTTGAGATGCCCAACTGCATGAACTTAGACTCCAAGGTCTGAATTTCCTTAGTCACAGGTCGCTTGGTTACACTCAAGTAATCAAGACTACCCATACTCACCGTTTTTTGACTCAAATCATCCGCCACTACATTAGCCTTACCCGGATGGTATGGAATGGTCAAGTCATAATCTTTGAGTAACTCCATCCACCTTTAATGTCTCAAATCAAATTCTTCTGAGTGAACACATGTTGTAAACTACGATGATCTGTAAACACTTCACACTTAACACCATAAAGGTAATGCCGCCAAATCTTAAGAGTAAACACTACCACTGCCAACTCCAAATCATGTGTTGGATAATTTTTCTCAAACACGTTCAACTGTCGCGATGCATTATTCTACATTAACACAACACCCAAACCCGAATGTGAAGCATCACAATAAACAAAAATATCTTTACCTTCAATCGGTAGTTCTGGAACAGGTGCGATGGTCTAAAGAGTCTTGAGCTTTTGGAAGCTCTTTTCACATTTTTCAGTCCATTCAAATGGTATCTCCTTTTTGGTCAAATTTGTTAAGTGAGTGGCAATAGAATAAAAGTTCTTCACAAATCGACGATAGTAGCTAGCGAGCCCCATAAAACTCCTAACTTCCGTCACAGAGCTAGGCCGAACCCAATTCTTAACCGCCTCAATCTTTTGAGGATCTACCATTACCCCTTCTTTTGAAACTACGTGCCCCAAAAATGCAACCGAAGTCAACTAGAATTCACACTTAGAAAATTTTGCATACAACCTTTGTTTCCCAAGAACACCTAAAACAATACGAAGATGGTCGGCATGCTCTTCCTCACTTTTCGAATAGACCAAAATATCGTCAATGAAGACTATAAAGAACGAATCAAGGAAGAGTTTGAACACCCCGTTCATCAAACTCATGAAAGTGGCAGGCGCATTAGTCAAATAAAAAGACATGACTAGAAACTCGTAGTGCCCATATCGGGTTCTAAATGCCGCCTTGGGCACATCCTCAGGCCTAAATTTCAACTGATGGTAGCCCGACCTTAGATCAATCTTACAGAAAACTGATGCACCTTGCAATTGGCCAAAAAGATCATCTATTCTAGGCAATAGGTACTTATTTCGAATGGTGACCCTATTCAATTTCCGATAATCTATACAAATCCTCATACTACCCTCCTTTTTCTTAACAAACAAAACTGGAGCACCCCACGGGGAATCACTAGGACGAATGAATCCTTTATCAAGAAGTTCTTGGATTTGAGCCTTAAGCTCTCTTGATTCAGCCAGAGCCATGCGATATAGAGGGATAGAAATGGGACAAGTACCAGGATCTAAATCAATACAAAAATCTATATCTCTATCCGGAGGCATACCAGACAAATCATTAGGAAACACTTCTCTAAATTCTGACACCACATGAATAGGCTCAATAGGTGGAGACTCAACCTCAACATCCTGTATATGAGCCAAATAAGCCAAACAACCCTGCCCTACCAGTTTCCTGGCCCGAATTGAAGATATGATCTTAACTTTCTTAGGCTTGTACACCCTTTCCCACTCTAACATTTCCCTTCCCAAAATTTCTAGAGTTACAAACTTAGTATTACAATTAAGCACAACATAATAGGGGGACAACCAAGTCATGCCTAAGATTATATCAAAGTCAGTAATATTCAAAATCACAAAATCAGCCCAAGTGTGAACACCCACAAACAAAATAGGACAAGCACGATAGACTTGGGTGACTATGATAGACTTTCCAACTGGGGTAGAAACATGGATGGAGGCATCAAGTATATCACAAATCATAGCAAATTTTGAGGCAAATCGCACGGATACATAAGAATAAGTAGAACCCGATTCAAATAACACATTATCCATTCGGTCACAGACAAAAATAGTACCTGTGATCACTGCATAGACGCATCTTCCTCGTTCTTGCCTGGAAAGGCATAACACTGAGCCTTGCCATCTTGACGGGCGACTTCCGTGCCTGGCTGCACTGCATCTCTACATATGTTACCATTTCCCCTATCTCCGCGACCTCACTGATTTCCTCCTCGCCCACCTTATGGACGTCCTTAACAATTATTACCATTTCCCGCGGGTACCACTGCTCTAGATTGTTGCTGCGCGGAATCCAACATGGGTGGGTAGGGACTATCTCTCCTTATATGGATAAGTTCACCATAGTTGTAACCTGTACGATAAAAAAATGGCCTGCTGCCTGCCGAAGGTGCGGCTCCCTGTCTATCTTGAATCAAATTATGAGGTGGAGTTCCTGAGTAAATACCTATAGAGGAGGGCATAGCGGACTAAATTGGCTTGGCTGCAAGTGTCGGCCTTCCTAACCTCTTTTTGATATACAAAAAATCCATGAAATCGTAGTATAATTCTAACCTCAATTGACATAACTTAATTTCGTCATTCGCTAAACAACCCATACATGTTATGACAACAATACTAAATGAATTTTTCAAAGTAATGGTGTTCATTATCTAACCGTCCATTACCAAAACTTCTTGAATGTTGTCACCTATAAACTTGAATCTGCAAATCTAACCTTAATCCCTTAATAAATAAACGGATCCTCTCCTCCTCAGTAGTCACCAATAGCATAGCATATCTAAACAAAACATGGAACTTGGCGTCATAAGCAGCCACAAACATACCACCTTTCTCCAAAGCCATGAACTCATCATTCTTACGATCCCTCAAAGTCCGAGGCACATACTTCTCTAAAAATAGAGCATGAAACAGGGTCCAAGTAAGTCGAGGTAAAACTGAAGATCTGCATTCCACATAATCTCTCCACCACTGCTTAGCCTTACCTTGAAGTTGAAAAGTCACAAACTCAACCCCATGCTGATGGACAATTCCCAACTTATGCAGCCTCTCATAACAATCTAGGATGAACTCATATGCATCCTCACTCTCGGAACCATGGAACACAGGCGGTTTCAACTTCAAGAACGTAGTCAATATTTCATGTTCATTACCAGTCATAACATGACCCAACAAAGACGAAAGACAACGTCATTACCTACATTCCCACCAGTCTTGGGGACACTAATAGAAATAGAAGGATTGGCGGGAGCTTGAGTTGCTTGAACAGAGAGAAGGACTCCAGGACCAACCAATACTTTCAAGAATGACATGATTTGTTGAGCTAACACTGGGTCTATGAGAGGAATACCTATAGTCTCAGCCTGCACCTCTTCCTCTTGTCCAACATTCTCCACATTCTCCACCTCGATATTCTCCTCTACCTCTTCATGATGCGCAGAAGGGGCCTCATTCCTCGGAGCATTTTCAATCGGTGCTCCATATATAGTAGGTGCCACCCTTACTTGACCTCTACCCCTAGCTCTTCCCATACCCTTGCCTGGACCGCGACCTCTCACTACAGATTCCTCAGCTGTTAACCATATGCAGACAGGAGATTGAAGGAGGTTAGATACCAATTTGAATCGCCAGATACCAATTGGAATCAATTTACAACACGAAAGGAGACAAGAGAAGACATAGAGATTTCCTAAAGTACTATAGCCTCTAGAAGAAAAGTACAAACGTATCTGTACCGTTCCGCAAGACTCTACTAGACTCATTTTGGTACATCGAGATCAACGAACCTAGGTTCTGATACCAACTTTTTCACAACCCAAACCATCATGATTGGAACCCACCCTAACCCTCCGATGGGAGAACCATTACCACAACCCAACTAAGCAAACCAAGATACTACGCATTTAAAAAGACGAAAGCAGGTTTAAATGCAGAAATAATATAGAGTTCCATAAACTCCAAAGTTTAAAATAAACTAGCCAACTAATGTGGAAGAGCAACCCCTAGAACCTAAAAGTCATTGTACCAAAACTCTACTAACGACATGTCGAAGAACAAGGGGTACAACCCCAAAACTAAAAGAACACCTTAACAAATAGTCTGAGTCTGAAAAATGGATTCGGGTAGTTAAAACCTTACCTTTAGCCTTAAGAATAGTGGAAAGCTGAAAAGAATTGCCTGGGGTTTGTCTTCATACTCTCAAGAATGAAAATTGGAGAATAAAGACATTTTGGGGTTTATTTCTGACTTAAATTGCGACTGTCCCGCGACAATGGTACTCACCCGGCTACAGCAGCCCCACCCTGGCAGGAATAATCCCGCCTTAGCTGCTTGCACAGAACCAGTGAGTCAATTTAAGAATTCCAAACTCCCATTTCACAACACACCTTCATCCCATGACACTTTGAAAAAACCCGTTCACGCTAAGTTGATTTTCGGGAGTTCTAGTCACCTGAATTAAATTCCATAAAGTCGTACGGGTTCCGTAACATCTTAGCTATCTACTCATGTGATCAAATTTATAATTAGATCACCAAATTTATACGAAGTTTCCCTAGACTTTAATGACTCTGATTTGATCCAAATCTGGACTAGGTTGGGAAATTCCAAGTTTCTACAAAAAAGTTTTCCGGCCAAAGATTTTTCCCTGTTGGCTTTTCTATAACAACGGGAACAGGTCGTTACACAAACTTAGCTAAAGTTTGGGTTACATTTGTCTTTAAGGCATATAAATATGCCTATTATCAATGGTGAATTACCATAACTTGAGTGAGAACGACTAAGGTAATAAAATCTCCTTGTAAGCACCAAAAGAACATTTTTTTGCTGAATCTCTATATGATAATATGCATCTTAGTGGCTGCATTTTGTACATATAATAGCAAGTCAATGAATAAGGACTAAGCACTGAAGATAACTTTTACTAGCCGACAAACTGCAAAATATTTAAGTTTCAAGACTCGTCCTGTTAAAATTGAATGGTATGAACTCTTGAACTTCTTATTTTTTTAGAAATAAAAATGGAATGGAATAATTGGTCGATTTTAGGGTGGCTTATGTTCTAAAATAGTGTGTTAAATGTTCTTAAAAATTAAACTTATCGTGTCATTGATTTTCATGACCTGATTTCTCAGGTAATGATGACAACTACTACATCCCACGAATAGGTAAGCCAAACACATTGCCCGAAACAAGGAGTAACAAACTATCATGTGATAGAAAACATAAGGTGAACGGGGAACAAAATCAGAATTTATTAAAAAGAAGAAATGAACATATATATAAAACAACCCTAAGACATGTCATCAATCGGTAGTCGAGCTTCTAGTCAAATAGGAGTACAAGGCTTTACGAACAAATATATATATAGATTGTCTCCGAAAGCAAAATAAAGATAGGCCTCACCAGAACAGAGGGAGATCGGCAACTCAAAACATTATGAGCTCACCCTAGTCTCTGAATCCCTAAAGCTACTCCGCACAAGATCCAAATCAATGATGAGAACTCGTACTATGATATGTAGGGTACAAAATTGTAACATAAGTACAAATAAGCGGTACTTAGTAGGCATAGGCCGGCTGAGTTCCAAAGACAATGCAAGTATAAACAGTAGGTAGGTAATGAAAGTATAGCACAAGTAATTAATAAGGAAATATCACATGATAATACATGTAACAAAAAATGAAGGAATCGAATACACTGAGTAAGAGATCAATTCAAAGGAACATACCTGGAGACGTTAGCCCAACAACCTAATCACAATAAGATCCTACCAAGAATATCAACTAACAAAAGATACCAATGGTAAGTACTGGGACTCAATATAATCGCCTAGAAGGTCAATTCAACCCAACCGAATCAAAGAGCACCAAGATAGGGAAAGGTCCAAACAAATTATATAGCTAACAATAAAAACACAAAAGATACACAATACTAGTTAGACAATAATCTAAACAGACCCCGACATGTTCGAAAGGTAAAAAACAACACATATAACCCAACTGCTCCCCCATAAGACTCACGAGTGCAATCAACAATCAAGTATACAAATTACATGCAATGAATACGAATGTAAGTTGTGTAACAAAAATATAATGATAGGCAATGCATATGAATGTAAGTTGTGTGACGAAAATCAAACAGTGTCACTGAGCTTAATATAATAAGACCGAGTAATAGGGCAATTATGCCATGGTAAAAACCTAAATATCAGTGGTGATCCCAAACCTCAAACCGCGGCTGATAGTGGTGCTCCTAGACCTGAAAATCATGACTAATGCACTAGTGGGAACAAACATGAAGTTTTTTATCCTAAAGATCCAAAAAAATGAAGGTAGATGCAGTTATTTAGTAGAAAAGAGGTCGGTGATATTTCCGACCAATCAAGTAAAAAGTGTGCACATCCCCGATACCTCTTTTATCTCAAAATCCAGTTTATCAAATTATTCAGGTTGTACGACTCCCGTCGAAACTCGTTTTAAAAGACTAAAAGTGTAAAATTAGTCTTGCTAAAAATAGTCGTGAAAATCCAATGCATAAACTAGGATGGTACCACAAAACATATAAGAACGGAGTAACAATTCAATGCATGACATCACCAACATATAAACAATAGCAACCACACAACCTAAATTATATAACCGAAAACATCTTTCCCCTAGAGCACATAAAGACTAACCTTCCAAATAGCCCTCGACGAAGGCCTTGGGAACGACAATATCCCAACAAATTAAACAATAACAACATGACATGCTCACCAATACTTGGGAAACCTAGGAGTCAATGAAGAGTTCGGTAATGAAAGGGGGATAACTCAAGGATCGACACTTTACCCTATACATACTACTCAACAACAACCGAGCACGACTAGTGCCAACCTACTACTATGAAAAACAACTAAAGTCTCAAGCACCAATGGAGATTACCCCGAAGCAATCATCATAGGGAGAAACAAATAGCAGTTGGGGTGTTAAAACACATTCTAAGGCATCTAAGTCACATAATAGTCTAAGGTCTCAAGTATCAACTCTTAAGAGGATTACTACACTAATTACGCCATTAACAAGGCACTACTAGAGTAAGCTAAGGATCCCACCACTCAAGGCTACCGAAAGTTGCTACCAGAAATCAAGCAAGTGGAACAAAAGGGAAGGAGTAATAAACCTATCACGTATACAATCCTAGCATACATGCGCAATTCATATTAAACATTATGTAATAGAACACACTTAAGAAAAGTAAACCATAGCCTACCTCGAAGACAATCACTCATGCTCCCAATCCAACAAATTTGAAATTTACCCTCTGAAATGCCTCCTAATACTACCACGCTAACAAATAAATAATCATGGATTCAATAAAGATGTTTAGATACAAAAATTAAAACAATTGGAGACAAATACAAAATCAAGTCAAAAAACAAAATTGTAGGAGCCGTATTGGGAATCCCACAATTGACTCCTCCAATTAGTCTGAAATATCTCAAGGAACTTGTGCCCCAAAAAAAGGCAGAATCTGAACCCTAAATCATTACAAAATCAGCCCAACAATTTAAAACTCAAGAAACACCATTAATGGGGTTAAATGAAGGATTTGAGACAAGAAATTACCTAAAATAACCAAGTCCACAATGCTCCTCCAACGGGCCTAACTCAACGCCCCATCAAGTAGCAACTGAAATCAGCTAAATCAGAGTTCTATGGCTAAAAAAATCTCCTTTTGAATAATGAACTTCTTAGATGAACTTCGGGATTTATAACTCAGCCATTTCGTCTCAAAAATTCATTTTATGTCGCTAAGAACTTATTATTCAATCCTAAATGTCTACACCAGCAAAAATAGATTCACTATTTTTTCAGTTTCAAAATGGACCCTCCAGATTTGTTTGGGACTCGATAAAAAAAAACAATGTATGCCACCCCACTAAATCTGGCATTTGGACTCGATTGAGTCATCAGATTTCCAAAAAAACATTGTTATTATAGAAATACCCCATCGGTAGGGATGGAAATGGGGCGGGGTGGGTTTAAGGCTATGCGGGGCAGGGCGGGTTGAAGTGGGTTTTTAAAAAATTAATGTGGGGCGGGGTATATGTGATTTCAAACTTAATTTTAACTTCTTACATGATAAGAGTGATATATCATTATTTATTAAAATAATTTCTTTAAAACTACTAAAATATTCAATATAGTAAATGAAAATGGTTCAATAAAAAACAATACAATTTCTTACATGTTTCCAATTGACCTCTAAAAAATAAAATTTAAAGTCGCTATCCTATTAAATTAATACAACTTAATGAAAAAATGAATTTCTTTTCATGAATTTTATTTTTATTATCAAACTTAACTAGAAAAATAAATTATTAAAAAAGTTATGCGGGGCGGGTCTATGCCGGGCGGGTTGAAAATGAAAAAAGTTATTATGCGGGGCGGGGCAGGGCGGATTAAAAATTATGCGGGTTAAGGTCAACCTACCCCACCTCCGTCCCGCCCCACCCCATTGCCATCCCTACAACCATCGGGATCCCTTAAGGCCTAAAACTCAACTTTTCGCGTAAACACTCAAATCACAACCTAAGGTCTCGGGACTCTAACCAACCACTCTATTAATCCTAATTCAACATTCCGGAGCTAACGAAACTAACATAATCACATTCTGAGTTCTATTATGTGATGTATTTATCGGAGTCAACCATTCAAACTTTAGAAGCTCCAAAATAGAAAAACTTGCATAAAAACCAAATGAATGACCAGTTAACTAATCAGTCAGTCCCATCAAGACATAAATAACTTGGGGCCACTACATGAAATATCTTAATGTGGAAAATATTGGAAACCAGAGAAAATGACCTAGAGGGTCATTACCACATCCACTACTAAAATGACTTTCGTCCTTGAACAAGAAAAGCCCGAAGGAACAAAAAGACGAGGGTACCAA
>JAJOOO010003742.1:0-22661 GCA_029582685.1 Solanum piurae
TTTGAAAGAATTTGGGGAAGAAATTACCTTAGAGATTTTAAGAAATTGGGAGAGTATAGGAAAAAGTGAAAAGGAATTATAAAAAAATTGAAAAAAAATAATAAATTAATTGAATTTTCACCTGTAAAACGCGTGAAGTTCACATGCCAACACAGATCTGGTTATGGCGTTTTAGGGGTGTAATTATTACAGTTTTAAACAATTCAGGTGGGTGATAGGACTCCCGTAAAGTTGGAGTGTGTAGTTGGGATTTCGGGTATAGGTTGGGGGGGTTTTAGACCATTTTCTCGTAATTTTTCATCTGAAACATCCATTTATTTCACTGTCTAATGAGAAAGAGTCTGATTTGTTTAATTTTTTTTGAAAATGGCTGAAAGAAGACTTACTCGTCAAGCATTACAAAAAGTAAACCATTTATTTATATTATATACAATTCTCTTTTGATTCTTCATTAAAGATGTCTAGTTAATTTTAAATTGTTTATTGTAGGAACTACAGTGAGGATCGCTACAAGAAAGGGAAGTCAACATTACCAAACTTGATTAATTTTGATGTTGCTACAATTGACGATAAGAATTGGTTTTACAATATTGGGTTTGAGCGCCAGTTGATTGATAACTCGGTATGTCTCTTATTTTATTTTTTTAAAATGTATAAATAATATGAAATTGTAATGTAGAACTTATACAATTATTACTTATTTTAGCACAACACATAGATGTAAATATTCTACTACATAAGGAAAAAGGCCAAATACTCCAACAGTAGCACATACAAATTCACAAATCTATGTTGCAATTTAAACACTGTGATACAAAATGCCTGGAATGCATATTATGGAACTGAAAGTGATTCATGTAAGGAAGTATTAGACGAGATGATTATTGATTACATCAATGGATACAAGATGCATGCTTCTGCACCATGGCACACAGTTGATGATGTATTCATCCCAGTCAACGTGGAGGGGAGATTACATTGAATTCTAATTGTTATATCCTTCAACGATCGTTGTATAAAGGTGCATGATTCAATCAACAATTCACTCCACCATTCATATGTTGTTAATCACATCAAGAAGTATGCACAACTTATTGATGTATCTTGTTAAGTCTTGTTTTTATCAGAAGAAAGGTTTGGATATTTCAACTCACCCGCGATATCAAGACATACCCCAACAACCAGATGATAGTTTGTAAGTTCAGATTTCATTGAATTTAGTTACACTTTTAAGTATTATAATAACATTCGATGATTTTTTGTTTATTATTTCATAGGGATTGTGGAGTATATGTTGCAGCATACGCGGAGTTCTCAGTGAGGGGAAAGACATTCCAACAGATTTAGACCCAGAAGAAGTTCGTATTAGATACACTTCATTGTTGTGGAATTACGACATTCAATCCAGTAGCATTTTACTATATTCGTAACATGCTTTTTGTTAAGTGGACAGATTCAATTTTTGGGCTCAAGTTAACAATTTTATGTTACATTTTGTTTTAACTAACTCGTAATATGATTCTGTTTTTTGAACGATTATTTTGATGTTATACAAATATATTACACTATCTTTTTCTTTTTAAGTGTATATATACATTCACATTACATATATTAATATACAAACAGATTTAATATTTTTCACTAAAACAGTTTGTTAGAACAATGAATTTAGACAGTGTTAAAACAACATATTCGTATATTATAAAATTTAGACCTCTTTGTTATTGTAATAATGGAATATTACGTATATAGTTATTTGTAGGAAAAATGGTCTGAAAATACTCCAACTTTGATCGACATTGTTGTTACGATACCAAATTTATGGAGGACCTTTTACCCCCCTGCACTATTTAATCGTGTATTTTAAAGGTATATATGTGCCCAAGTGGACACATTACTATTTAAAATGATGCAATATTAGGCACATATATACCTTTAAAATACACTATTAAATAGTATAGGGGGGGGGGAAGGTCCTTTTCAAAGTTTGGTATCGTAACAACAATTTTGACCAAAGTTGGAGTATTTTTCAGACCATTTTTTCCTTATTTGTATATGGAGTTATTATATGCAAAACTGCTCGAAGTATTTGTATATTCTATATATTCAAGAGATATAATCATATTGTTATTTATACATATACTACTAGTAATATAGGTATATAAGTAATTACTTTAAACAAATTGGTACAATTATTTTTATTTATACATATACAATTATTTGTATAATAGTTTGTTTTAAATCACATTTTTTTACATATTAAATTTATATATACAAACCTGCTTGAGGTATTTGTATAACCAAGTTATATATTGGTTCCTATTACTGATTATACATATACAGTTACCTGTATATGTATACAATAATTACTTTAAATATTTTGGTACAATAAAAACAGTATATATTCATTTTAATTGTTTTTGTATATAAACTTTGTGTACATTAAAGAGAAATAAAGAAGTTTCTCTTATCATGTGACTTTGCTCGTTCCAAATTTGATGATTCTTTATTCATCAAATGGTCTCCTAATTCTCCAATTATTGTTATGATCTATGTTGATGATATTGTTGTTACATGCTCTTACAACTTGCAAGTCCATGCAAAAATTAAGTTGTTGGGTGATAGATTTTCAATTAAGGATCTTGGTCCTTTACATTTTTTTTCTAGGTGTTGAAGTTATACAAAAATGTCATGGATTGACTCTCACACAAAGTAGCTTTATTGCGTACATACTCAGCAAGTTCAATAAGTTGGATACAAACAGTGTGAGCATTGTCCACAAGTGAAATTTTGTCCTTGGATGACAGTTCTCTTACAACAAACACTACACTTTATAGTCAGGTTATTGGCTCATTTCAATACCTCACCTTCACACGACCTAATATATGCTTTGCAGTAAACAAGCTCGCTTAATTCCAACACCTCCATCAACTAAGCATTGGTAAGAAACAAAGAGGCTTCTTCGTTATTTGAAAGGAACCATAACCTATGGACTTCACTTCAAACATGGTTACTGTTCTCAGTTACTTGCACACTCAGATGCAGATTGGGGTGGTATTCTTGATACTAGACACTCCACTTCAACCTATGTTAGTTTTCTTGGAAAGAATCCAATTAGTTGGTGCTCCAACAAACAACACATTGTTTCCAGATCTTTAACAGAAGCGGAATACAGGGCTGTAGCATGTGCTCTAGCTGAGCTAAATTGGCTAACCAACCTACTGCAAGAACTTCGGGTCAAGCTGTCTTGTCCTTCTAAGGTCTTTTGCGATAACATTGGTGTCACTTATATGTGTCATAATACAGTCTTCCATAGTCGAATGAAACATGTCACAATTGACTTTCATTTTGTCCGTGACCAAGTGAAAAGCGGAAAAATTTCAGTTCATCACATTCCAACTGGAGCTCAACTAGTAGATGCCTTAACTAAATCACTTCTCAGAAGGTCCTTTGTCCACCTTGTTAGCAACATTGGTCTCAAGAAATTTGAGCCAATGTTGAGGGGGCATGATAAGGATAAGGATGTAGAGTCCTAATACGTTAGTATGTTTGAGTCATATATGTAGTTAGTTCCTTTTCTCTTTAGGTCTCTTATGTTCAACAAACGTCTTCTCTTCTACTATACTTGTTCATGTATAAATACCACACATTGTATCAATAATACTCGCACTTTCATAATCATATACAAATCTTATAGATTCAACTCGCTTAGAGTTTGTTTGTGTTAAGATGAGTTAGGTTAAGATGGATTAAATTGGGGGTCATACCCCACCCCCCTAAAGTAAAACTCAAATTGAAGCAAAATTTTAGTCATCTTAGATCCATTTCCTTTGTGTTGATATTAATATGCACAAGCTAAATGCATTTTCAAAAATATCAAAACATTCCAAATTACATCTTCCTAATGAATCTATTTCACTTATGGTAAGAAAGAACAAAAGTTTTGTATATGAAATAATATTTCACAAGGCAAGCACAATCGATGAATAATTGGAATGATTTTTTTGTGAAACTGTACAATCAATAATTACATTAATTTTAGATTATAAAATGGAAAGAAAGTAATAGACTTATGTGTGACTTAAAATATAGATGTTTACAAATAAAAGGAAAACAATAGACAAATAAATCATTTGTACTTTCTAACATTGTATTTCCTCATAGAAGAATCTATTTATCTCCTTGACCAATTTTTTTTGGTAACTAACAACTTTATTAATCATCAAAGAGCTTCAATACAAAATCATAACAATCAAACACTGATTGTTATCACAATTCGAAAAGTAAATATACTAGACTATTCCTTTACAAGTCTTTATACTAAAACATCAATTGTTGTATCTTAGCTTTGATATCTATTGAGGCTCTTACATTTCTCACATACACTATCTCTTTTGTAACTATCCATTGTTTATGTTTGTCTTCAAATGTTCTCTGATTTCTCTCCATCCACACTGCATGTACATATTCAGTGTACACCAATCAGAGGAGTTGAGCATATATGTCTTGCCTTTTGTGTTCTGGATACTCCACTCAAAAAATTTCTCCTATGTTGTAGCTTGATATATTGATATGTTCATCCAAAATTAATAGTCTATGGAACATGCTTTGAGTAGAATACAAATAGATGATCTCGTGATTCCAACTCTCTTTGACATAGTTTACATTTCTGATCAACCTCTATGCCCCATGAAGTGTGAATCTGGCTTTAGGTCTAACTGCATTTGCAAACATTATACCTTTATAAATTATAAGTAACTCTATCTCTCTCCCCAAGAAGTTGTAAGTAGATCATCTTGATGATAACTGAATTTGTCCAACCAATTGAATTTGTTCTAGTAAACTTCTGGCTGCTATAATCTTCTTAACCATCTAAGATGCATGTTGTGGTAGTGGAGCTGATATGATATTTTAATGTCCCATTTCATGAGAAATTGTTTTTATATGTGAAATAATTATTCTACCCTTTTCCGTAGCGTTATAATTCTTATTATGTGTTTTGGAGATGGTTGACACGATTCTCAATGTGATCGAGTGAGATGTTAGTGGTTTTGAGTTTTTTAGTTGAGTTATATTGAAATGGTTGACTTTGGTCAATATTTCATGATCGGAGCGTCGTAAAGTGATTCTGTCAGTTTTATTGAGTCCATAACGTTGAGTTTGGTCAAGTAGGATGGTTGGTTAGAGTCCTAAGAGCTTAGGTTGTGATTTGGATATTTAGGTAAAAAGTTAAATTTTTGGCCTAAATGGGTTTCGAGGGGTATTTCTTTCATAAAATATACTTTTTGAAATTCGATGATTCCATTGGTTTTGAAACATGTTTTATGATGAATTTGCACTATTGGTTCGTGTTTATAGGGTTCCAGATGAGTTTCGAAGGTCAAAAGGGCGTTTTAAAGGTTGTTGGTGCACACTTTTAGCGACAGAAAAATAGACTTTTAGCGATGGAAAATGGGTTTCAGCTATGAAATCACTGAGTTAAAAACTTATTCAAACTCATTTCCTATGTTTTGATATTTTGGGAGCTAGAAAGATCTGTTTTAGGTGATTTTTGATGTGTTTTTCTCTCTTAAGCATTGGGTACGCATTTCTAACCATATTTTACTCGTTTTCCAAGAATATCCCTTTCATATTTCTATCCACAAAGTGGATATTTTAAACCCCAAAGTAGAAAAATAAAAACTTGTTGATTTGAAGGTCGATTTGGAATGCGTTATCATTGATTTTTGAAATTTAATTCCTTGTATTGTGGGTAAACTGATTTTGATACAGATTTTTCAAAAATTCTCATTTTAAATCGCGTTTCAAATGACATTTTTTGGGTTTTTCCATTAAAGTTGGAAATTGGTTTTTACTCAATTTGATCATCGATTTGGACTTGTTTTCACTTGGATTTTCACCCATAGACTCCTTTTCACTTGATGAACATGAATTTCCAACAAAATTTTAATTCTACCCTTTTTTAGTTTTGACGAGTTTTTGGGGTGATTTTAGATCTGATTCTAAACCTTAGAATTATGGGTATCGTTTGAACCCTTTTAACATGTAGATTCCATTGTTGATAGTTGGGAATCATTCAAGACTGTGGATAAAGGAAAAACATCGATAGAGTGATTCGAATGAACTTTTGGCCTTCGAGGTAGGTTTGACTTATCCTTCTTCTAGACTGGGTTGGGTAATTGATCATTCTTATGAACTAGACTATGGGATAGGATCGTATCTTGATATTGAGATATTGAAAATCGTAAACTTTATTGTTTCACCCGTTTGTAGGCTTTTTGTATTGTTTTTCTTGTGTGTGGGGATAATGTATGTTGCTTAGTCGGTGTGGAGGTCTTATGAGATATTACTATTTTCTGACAGCATGTGATTCATGAGATTGCCCGAGAGAGGAGTTTGAGATGATTATTCTAGCATGTTTGACTTTAAATGCCCGGGTTATCGGTTGAATTAGGTTTTGACCACATCTTAAATAAATGGAATGCTTTCCAAACGGTAAATAATTGTTTTAAATGAATTCTTTCACTATATTGCTATATGAGGGCGTATATCATGATTTAACGAATTTGGGAACTTTGGACTATTTTAGACTTATATTAAATTTATTATGTCTCCGTGTTGTATGTGTTGTGATGCATTTATCCTCATTGAGCATACTATTATTTAGGTGATATGAGAAATGTGGCAATACTATTTTGAGAAATAAAATGAGACAACTTATGTATCCTTGACCATGATCTAGGTGGCAAGTTAATGAAATATTGAGATCGTGAGATTGGTATATGGACTGCAAGTCCCCTATGGGTCCTTCTCTGGAAGCTAAAGCTCAGCAAAGTGTATACGATAGATTGTGTGACAGCCTTGGTTCCATCACATCATTTCATCATTGCATTGCAACGCATTGACTATCTTTGCTTGTTGTGTAATTTGCCTCTGATATGAGAAACTGTTTATAGCCTTACGTGTTATCTTTACTCACACCGTTCTTATATAAATTGGTAGCATTGCATTAATGCTGGAATGAGACTTTCTATATGAAGGTGGAAGCATTTCATAGTTTATTTCGTAGGTTTGAATAATTAATTTATACTCAGTCGGGTAAGCCTACGGAGAACATATAGATTGTACTTACCCCTACTTTTGTTATCCTTTTAATGTAGATCCTAGTCAGGGTGTTTCTCGTGGTGGTTGATTGGATCTAGCTTGTTGAGTCTATTCGAAGTCGTGATGGGATTTTGCTTTCCAGATTTCCGTTAGACTCCATCTATTATTGACGATCTTTATATTCATTTCAAAGATTTGAGATGTACTTTATATTCATTTCAAAGATTTGAGATGTACTTCACATTCTAGTGATATAGTAGATTCTCTTTATGCTTATGATACCAGATTTTGGGAATTATCTTGTTGTTCTCTTTTCTTTTTTGTTTCTTCATTTGTGGCTTGACTCCACTCTAGGAGTCTCGTATGTGTGGTTTCTTATACCACCTGAGTTAAATTCTTTGACTTACATATCATGTTGGATTTGGGGTGTGTGTCATCATGACCTAGATTTTTGGATAGTAACAAATATGATGGTTCTTGATGTAGAAACTGTAAATCCATCTTATCAACTTATGAGCTAGATCCCAACATGTCTTTGCCACTGCTACCTTGTTCCATATTTGTAGGTTATTAAGATTTACTCCACTTGCAGACTTGGAAAGGCACGTCTTGTCCCAGGCTATTAAGGCCTTTTTTGTAATAGTGTTGGTTCCTGGCGAGATGTAAGTTTTGCAGTAGGCCTCAATAAGCTGTATAATCTTAGAAGGAATCACAAACAATTGAGCCTAATAAACCTAAATTCCAAATAGGACAGATTAAACTAGTTGTGTTTTGCCTACATAAGAAAGCTTTTTTTGCAGTCCAAGAAGAGATTCTTGATACAATTCTATCAATAACGGGAGACCATTGATTGACTGATATCTTCTTAGTGGATAGTGGTACACCTATATATTTAAATGGTAATTCCCCAAGGGCAAAACCAAACAGCAATAATATACTCTCTTGTACTTGTTCATTGATGCCACAAAAGTAGACAAAGCTCTTACCAATGTTTTCTTGCAGACTAGAGACTTGAGAAAATTGTTGGAAGCATTGGTATAGGGCAAAAATTGAAGGTTGATCACCTCTTTCAAATAATAAAAGGTCATCTGCAAAACATAGGTGTAATACCAAGTTCGGAGCACTTGGGATGGTACTTGTACTGTCTATTTGCTCTGAGATTATCTAGACATCTGCTTAAATACTACATAGCAATAGCAAGCAAATAGGGAGAAATAGGATCTCCTCGTCTAAGTCTCTTAGCAGGATCAAAAGGTTCGGTAGGCTCTCCATTTACTATGATTGAGTAGTGAACAATTTGCACATAATCTAAAATCCACTGAATGAATCTAGTAGGAAAGCAAAGTGCTTCCAACATCTGTTTCAAATAGCACCACTCTACAGAATCATATGCTTTATGTAGATCAATTTTGACCATGCACCTGGGTGAGATATGTTTTCTAGCATACGCTCTCACTAGTTCATTGACCAAAATTATATTGTCAGCTATTTTTCTACCAGGAATAAATTCAGATTGTGCTTCACATGTTGTGGTATGCATAAATTGCTATAACCTTGTGGCAATAATTTTAGGCAATTATATTGTAAAGGGTAGAGTAGCAGGCAATTGGCCGATAATCTTTGATGTTATTTGGTGCAACATTCTTGGGAATCAGGCTGATCATAGTACAATTAATAGGATTTTATATTTTCCCTGATTAGAAAAAATCTATTACTACATCATATATGTCCTCTTTAACTGTGCTCCAAGACCTTTTAAAGAAATATGCATTGTATCCATCTACTCCAAGAGCTTTATCATCTCCTATTGCTTTCAGTGCTTCATATACTTTCTTTTTGGTGACATGTTTGCATACCTTTTTGCATTACCTGTATGTTGACACCCGAAAGAATTGGTCTGGCTGTTCACACAAGTTTTTTATAGAAGTCCATAACCTCCTTTATAATGTTATCCAGATCAAGCAGTCTAACCCATGTGTTAGATTTAAGCTCATGCATTTTCTTCCCAGCTTTATCTAGTGAGCTCTTGATTTTCTGTCTCAGGGCACTTTCTTAAATATTACTCCATCTTTTAATGTCTTGTAGACATTGTTTTTCTTTAAAGAACAGTTCATCTAAGCATTGTGCAACTATCTGGATTTGGGCATGGGTAATATTCATTCTGATTTTGGTGATCTTTTCTGAAATATTCAAGAATTCCTCCTTATTCAGACTCTTAAAAACAGGTTTAAGAGCTTTCGGTTGTCCACATTTTGGGCATCTTCCCTTTTGGACTCTGTTGGTTTCAGATTGATGTTACAATATTATCAAAAGTTGAATAATCAACCCAAATATTAAAGAATTTAAAGGAAGTTTTGGCCCTTCATATAACCCTTTCCACTTTGAGTTTCATGTGGGAATGATCAGATGTATTAAGAAGATCATAAGTAGCAATTACATGTCCCCATTGCATCATCCAATCTGAGTTCCCAAATACTCTATTACTTATTCACAATTGAGGTGTGTGGTGGGCTGGTTGGGATCCTTCACCCTTAATAAGATGTTTTGGGTTGAAGTCACGAGAATGAAGAACTTTTTGGTAGGGAGTGTTTTACTCCCTTAGTGCAACAGAAGTAAACCAAAGAACATAAACGGAAGAAAAACCTAAACAATAATAGTGGACAGTGTTATACATGCATCAAGCTTTCAAGAATTTCTTATTATTTTCGTGATTTGTACAACAATTTTACAACATACAATTCATTTTACATACATTTGACTGTAGGGTGCGTTTGGTATGAAGGAAAATGTTTTTTTTTTAAAAAAAATAAGTAATTTTCTTGCTTATTTTTTGGTGTTTGATAAGTGAGCTAAAATATTGTCCCACACATATTTATATGTAATTTAGGAAAATACAGGAAGTGGGGTGGGGAGGATGTGGTTTTGGTCTGCTAGCAATGAGCTTCGTATGTCAATTATGAAACTTGTTTTCTCTTTTCCGACCAGTGAAGTAATTTTCTTGATTTTTAAGCAACTTGCTTTCCTCGAGAAAACATTTTAACCAACCAAAAAATGTTTTCCTCTCCTCCATACCAAAACACACTTGTAGTGATAACATTTATCTTACAATTGGGCAGCATAATCATTGGTACAGCAGTTGGTTAACAGATTTTATCTGATTGTTAATGTTCAATACCCAAGATACAAGCTTAATAATATCAAAAGGAATGATACAGACATATCCTGACTTGCTTCTACAAATGACGAGTCGCGCAAGCTAGGGAAGTGAAATCTATTAGAATAGAAAATAGTGCAACTCGATCAGTATAAGAATAAAGCGAGGTAAGTCATTGGCACCAGAAAAGTTGGGTTAATAACTACACAGACATACCTACCACAGGTAAATCAATGTTCTTAGCTGATCAGATCATTTTACGCCAAACTCCTTATTCTGGCTATGGAATTAAAGTACGTGTTCGTGTCAACTTAAACTAGGACTTCTCTTCATCTGATTGAGGACATGCTGAAGGCCCTGGGGCAGCTTCAACATCAACGAAGAACTCCTCAACTAAAACAAAGCCAAACCAAAAGCATAAGAAGGATTATTTCATACTAAGAAAAGCATAAAAAGTTTAGCTAGATCGAGTCATGTCATCTTTTAACTATGGGAAACGTTCATGCCCAAGAAACTTATTCATGATCCTCAGATAGGTAACTTTTCTAGACATGCCTTGTTTCCGGGTAATAACATTGTTTCTTGTAATAAATGTTCATACCTTCATTGAGAGTGCAAATTTAATATGCAAATGCAATTTTTTTTTTTTTTTTAAGGCCATGGAGCAATCATGTATCAGTATTGGGAAAAGGGTCAAAAATGCCCTTAAACTATGTGAAAGGAATAAAAATGCCCTCCGTTTATAGTTTGGCTCAAAAATGCCCTTACCGCTAATACTTTGGTTCAAAAATGCTCTCCGTTTGTATTTTGGTCCAAAAATGCCTTTGCCGTCAATATTTAGTCCAAAATGCCCTTATTGTTATTTAATGGGTCAAAATGCTCATTTTCCAAATTAATATATTATTAATTTCTTTTTAAAACATTCTTTTTCTAATAATATTTTTAAAAAAAAATAATTAGCAAATGTTTATCTTACTTCAATTCAGAAAAAAATAAAAAATAAAAAATTTCTTATTTTATTATCATTATTTTGATCGTTATATAAATATAAATAAATGATGGATATACTATGATCTTATATATATGACATATATTATCTGTCGAAAGGGTACATAAAGTTATTCTATTTTAATTGATAAAATGAGATTAAGAAGAAAAAAATATTTCCTACATTTTATTTGTTAAAGTTATTTTAGAAGAAAGAAAACAAGAATAGTGTTCTTTAATAATATTTTAATTAGGAAGAAGATGTGTTTTAAAAGAAAAAATATAATATATTTATTCTGAAAAGGGCATTTTTTACCCATTTTATAACTATATGGGAATTTTTGAGCCAAAGTATTGACTGCAAAGACATTTTTGAACCAAACTATAAACGAATAGCATTTTTATTCCTTTCATATAGTTTAAGGATATTTTTGACCGTTTTCCTATCATTATTTAAATGTTCATGACTAAACTATATCACACAGGGCATAAAAGCAAGACTGCATTCACGAGGATCAGAGTCGAATTCCTTGCAAGATTTCAAAGTAAAGAAAGGAATACCGACTATAAGTAGACTCCAGCCGTTAAATCTATCTAAATAATTTCAGAAAAAGCACATAGATGTAGAGATACTTAAAGTTAATGCTTTTTTGAACTTCTCAATCTGTTTCTGATTCAAAGCATAAGACTACATGGGCAAGAAAGTAGTAATTCTCACCTATATCTTCTTGTTCTGGAGAATCAAGCAGAATATCTGAATCGGAAGGCAAAAAGGGGGAACCAGGGTAGTTTCCTAGAGATCCTAAATCTGCAATGAGTATTGGAGAAAAAACCTCTGTCAGATTTTGCTTTCCAGGAGTCGTACTATTAATAAAGTTTTTGAATTATGTATGAGGAAAATTACCTCCCAAGTTTGACAAGTCTGCTGTTAGATCCGAAAGACTGAAATCCCAAGGAATCTGATCCAAGGATCTCAGCAAATCTCTAGAATTACCAACACCATTATCTGGTGGAAGTTGCAATCCTACTGAACTTGCTACATCAGATGGGAACGAAGAGTCAAGCACTGATGTGTCAATTCCCATCCCTGAAATCTCCGAAGCGGTGAAGGGGAAGTGGCCACTGGAAGCTACTGATGCAGGGCTTACAGGCATATCAGACATGGCATTGCTAGGTGGAACAGCTGGTGCTACATCGGATGCACTCGTTTCTACCATCATACTGTCAACAAATAGGAAAATGTAAAGTGACATTTGCCATACCATTTCTTTTAAAAATCTACTATAGAAATAGCTTTTCATCATTTAGGCCCATAAACATATTTGACCTTGTATATTTAGTGTAATTTTTGGATGAATGGGGTTTAGATGAACCCCTTGAGGCACACTAGCACCACCCCTGTGGGCAAAAACCTAAACACAAACACGAGGGATTGAGCAGAAAAGTAATCTATTTCACCAACCTCACTGATGGATAATCCCATTGAACCTTCAGTGCTACTTAAACAACGAGAAGCGGCTAGAGTTCTCACCGAATGAAATATATATACTTGTCACAGAGTAAAGTTAAATTCAAGATCTTTGCAAGCATAAAATGGTGAGTATATAAGAAAAACATGAAACCTAATAGGGAACACATGTCGAATGGGGAAGTGTTTATGGATTTTTAGAGTTCTAGTCTCACATTTCGAAGTTTAAAGGGGAGTTTAAAGCCTACAAAAAAAAAAGGATTCTTACTCATTTCCAGAGTTCATGTGCATTGGATGATAGTTGCTTGGTGCAGGCACACCATTAACCACATGGCAACTGGACATGCCCATTGGATCAAAATGAGGTTGACCTGCAGCTGGATGTGGAGGTTGTTGTAGGACGGGATATCCCATGGGTAAGTTGTTAACTGCACTGAAAACAAGAGGCAATCAACAATAATGACAATAAAGTATATAAGAATATTGTTCAATAGCTCTGTAGATAACACAAAGTTCCTGTTCTCTTAAAGTAGCTTAAGTCCACTTCGAAAGGATGCGATAGTTTAACGTTGTTCCAGAAATGAAGAAGGATGAAAGGGAAGGAGTACAATAACTTCTATTGTATTAACTCATTATGCTTCCTCTCATGGGATGCCCCCGTTTAGTTCTCCAAGAAAGCAGTATTAAATCCAAATTAAGTCATAAAAGTGAATTACACAAACTAAATAGGGAACTCAACTGAAGGCTCTAACATCAACAGCCAACCAAATTAGCTTTTTTTTCATGATATACAATTGGACAATGTTAAAATGAAGCTCCTTGAAGAAATAGTTTCATTTTCCCAGAAACACAAGTATGACTTTTGTAGATTAATACAGTTTAAGCTTATGAAAAGGGAATAAAAAAGCACATGCCATAGCTGAAGCAGAACCTACACTCCCGAAGGAAAAGGGTGATGGTCCCCATCCTTTTCAGATTATGAAACGGCAGGAAGACGAAGACAAAAAAAGAATATGAAATTGAATGAAATAATATAACGGTAAATAAAATTACCTGGCATGGTATTTATCCCATTCTGCATCGGAGTCAATGGAACCTTCGGAGGCACAGGATATTTCATCAGATGATATTGGTGCTCAAGCAAATGATTGAACAAGATGATTTGTTTCTTCAGTTTAAGCCTAATGTAGTAGGCCCGAAAGAAATCTGCATTTTCCTCTTCCAATTTTTGCCAAACTGTATTCAGTATGAAAAGGTATAAGAGACTGAGAACTGACACACATTATAACCAAAGTAATGATAAATATGAGAAAACTTATTCCAATTAAGCAGCAAATACATAAACCATTATAAACACCAACAATTTCACTTTTGATATACATACCAAGAGCTGTAAATCCAGGATCTATCCGTGCACGATTAAGAAGTGTTTTAACCACTTCATCCTTATTCATATACAATTGTAAGCAACGTTCAATCAAGTTTTGAACCTACATCACCATTTGTGTCATAATAAAGTTAAAGAACAAGGTGCGACAGAGAACGGAAACTTCCCCTACACACACACACTTGTATAAAAGTATGTGACTGAATAAAGAACTATCTTACTAGCTCAATATCTTCACGTGAAACTTTTCGGTTGTCATTGCCTGATGCAGAAACTGAACCTGAATCTGCTACAGGTGTATCAGTTGCATTGTTCTGCTGGTCACTTTGGGCCTCATGAGAAGCCTGAGTTGAAGATTGTTTCTCAGTTGTGTTTTGTAGATCCTGAAGTTGTTACAATGAACAATATAAGAAAAAAAAGTTCCATATCTGAACAACAAGTTACAACTTACCAAAAGAATTTAATAGCAAAAATGGTTTCAGAATTTTCATATGCATACATTATTTGCTGGCTCTATAAGAAGAGAATTAATAAATAGTTAACTATAACAGGATAAAGAGGAACATCGTGATTACAGAACGGAGATTACTCAGCTTTATAAAATAAGCCACAAGAGTAAGCAGCGAGTTAATTGAGTCATAGCTTGCACTGAGAAACTTTTCGAAAAAAATAGATAGCATTGCCAAAAAAGTGAAATTCCATAAATCAAACCAGAGAATGACATGAAGGATCTGAACACATCAAAAGGAGACCTAGTAAGATATAAACACAAGTACCTGTGTGGTCTTCATTTTAGCTAACTGCAAGCACACTAAATATCTCCCTGAAGCTCCAATACGCCATGGCTATAACTTGTATTACTACTTTGAAGATCTCTCAATAAAGGAGAAGAAATCACCTGAGAATTAAATGGAAGAAAGATTCAAAAAGAATTACAAGTCCACAAACTGTGTAAAATAAGAAGATCAAACTTCAGCATAAAATTTCAGGATAAGAAAAGCAAACATCATTTTTTAGTGCACGACACTCATATCTCTTCGGACCATGTAGTAAGATGAAATTGAAACAATATCTTTCCACTTCTGAGGAGCATAGTTGATCTACTCTAATTAGTGAACTCCATTTTTTGATAAAGTCAAGATTTTTGCACTGAATATCACACCAAGATAGTGTCATCATGTTTCCAAGGATCCATTGACCCATCTATGCAAAAATGAAAGGTTCCCTTTTCACCAAAAAAATATCAAAGAAACAAAATTCTGGTCTGATTTTCTGTCATTTACACACCCAAATTAGCCAAAAAGCACAAGAGGAGCTGCTCGACTTTCAATCTCTCCTCTTCCTAGCATCCATATTTTCCACGTACCATCTTGTCAAATAATTTTCCATTGTTTGAGACCCTCATATTTAAGAAAATTCTATAACAAGGTAGTAATGTAGTTTTTTTTAGAGGAAGTTAACTGTATTACAAAAGCAGCATTAAAGAAGTGCTGAAATAATTGCAGGTTGAGCAAAAACCGAAAATCGAATACCTGTCTTATCTAATAAGGATTCTAAGATGTTAAGAATTGATTCTGCATCATTTACAAACTCCTCCTTACACCAATAAGATGACAAAAGTATACAATTAAACTTGGTCTGTTTGACTGTGTTTGCCTTATCTTCAAAACATCAAGTGTTTCTTTCCCTCCACACTGTCCACCATATGCATGTTGAGATAGTCTTCCACCACTATAATTTCTTGTTCCTGTTCTGCCGCTGTTCCATCAACTAGCAGTTGTGAGGTGTTACTTGGCATAACCCACATTGCAATGAATAAACAAATGGTTTATGATTGGTTTCTACATCAACCCCACATAGTTGACATCTACTACGTAGAAAGATGCCTCTTCTTTGAAGATTTTGATGAGTCAGGAATGCATTATTGACTACCACCCAAGAGAAGTAGGTCACTTTATACAAGGTTCTAATGTAGTAACAGATGGTCCACATCCTTCCCATTCATCTAGCACATGTAACATCAACTTACTATAAACATCTCCTCTTCCTCAGATTATCTGACATTAGGTTAGGATCGCACATAGTATACAGTATAAAAAACCCACCTTTAGGTGTTTTAGTATCCCACATTGGCTTCCACATGGTCCTCGTATCACCTCCATTGAGCAGGTAGTTATAGTATGAATTCATAAAAAAGCATTTGCTGCTTACCCATTTCCACAGTATTGTCATTTTTCCGTACAAAAAAAAGGGTATTTTGTCATTTTCCCTATAGCACTATACATTCCTCTGAAGGAAACTATCCACTTCATCCCACTCCAATCTTGAATAGATCTCTGAAAATAATGCTTCCCCACATGCTTGTCCTTCTTCCTTCAAAGGTACCATACCTTTGACTGTGATTCTTAACTGTGAACCAAATGAGTCTTGAGAACTCCTTCACTCCCCTCATGCTTCCCTCTCCACGTGCATATGCGGCTATAACATTATCAAAGAAATCACTCATGCTCATTAGGTATTTTATCTTTATTATGATAAAGTAGTAACACCATAAAGTAATTGTTTTGGTCTAATATATAGGTATACACCGATATGTGTATCTTTTTTACAATTTTGATTTACACCTCCCTGCCTACATTTGTAATAGGATTAAGGACAAAGAAAGAAGCCGATTCAAGTGGATTTGAATTTAACTTCCTAAACCACTATCATGTCCCACATTGGTTCAGTTTTCTTATCATCAGGCTAAGAATATCTCACCCATTTCATCCTCACTCTTCTTTCCATAAGCTTTGGATGGAAATACGGCATGTCATCTTTTTCACTTTCATATCCTCATTTCTCCTTTGATTTTCTCTATATCCTATTCTTTCACATTTCAATTTATCTTTCCCCATTATTTTCACAGAGAGAAAAACAAACTTACTGTACAACATAGTTGTGATCCCCAAGGCATGACAAGGAATAACAAGATGAAATATTGAAGCTACAAGGGATCAAACACAATCTGTATCGCAAGACCATGGTGTCAGATGGGAGCTTGAATGGATATCAGTAGAAGTCAGAACAATGAATGTGATGGACGGGACATTGTGAAAAAGGAGACGATTCAGGTTAAAATATCCACTATTTTGTGGTGACTCAGATCATTAGCAACCCAAGCATGCAAGCATTGAGAAGCAATAAACTAAAACATTATTTCCACAGATGGCCACAACTGAAAAAAGGAGGATCTTTCATGAAGACGAAGTTCAAAATTTATTTCCATCAGGGGAAACAATAGGTAAATAAACTATCTATAAAAGAAGGGGCATAAGCATGAGGAACAATTTCAAAGTGCATGATAGTTTCTCCAATGTGTTATTCAACATAGAAGAGTTGGATGAGTATACTTGATAACTTTCCGTCCTGTCTATCCAGATGCTCTACGTGATTTATGACTAATTTCTCAAAATGAGATGAGATTAGCATGGATTATCGAATGCCAAACCAAAGATAATTTTTAGCTTCAATCTGGGAGCTCAAATGTGCAATTCTCTAAAGGTCCCAGCTGTCTTTACTTACAAGTTACATTCTGCCACGAATCTATAAGAATAAGCAGCAGCCATTAGATACAGATATGAGACCTCTCGGGCTCTGAAAGGCGATGAATTACTGCGTCTTTAACTAACACTGCAACTAGGGACTACTGGCAGAACTAAACTGCTGAAAATGAAAAAGGATCTACTTGAAAGAAGACTACCAAGAGATTGGCTTATTTGAATGAGCAGAACACTTACCAACAACAACATACCCAGTGTAGTCCCACAGAGTGAGGTCTTGAGAAGGTAGAGTGTACGCAGACCTTACCCCACAAACTTTAGCATCAGCAATACCATTAAACAAAGAACCATGATAACAAAAAGCCTATTTTTATTTTTTACAAGTAGTATCCATAACAAAGAAGTCTCGAAAAGTTCAAACAAGATTGACTTGCAAAAATGATCAAACTATCCACAAAGATTAAGTCTTCTCTACAAAAACCATCACTTTGACAGAAAAATCACAAAAAACTCTGTACTATGCTGAACAGCATAAAATACCCTTGCTGCAATATCCACATAAGAAATCAAGATAACCATCCCCATTTCAGAGAAGAAATCAGCAAAAGTTATGAACTAGGAAAGATCAGATATCTACATTGCAAGAACCTAATGTATCACAATACATAGAGGCAGAAACTCTAAAAGATCTGCAGATAGTTGCACACAGATTACTACTGCAAAATCAAGATTGTAGTACTGAAAGTACCCTATGATTATCACCAAGTACAAATAATAAAAATTCCCAAAAATACAAGAATCCCATTTGACAAATCTTCACATTAAGCTCTAACCAGTGTAAAAGCAACACCAAAGATTGCATTTTTAACAAAATTTAACCCAATTCTTGAAATAAAAAACCAAAAAAGTGCAAATAAGAACATACCCAAAAAACAAAAACAGCAAAAAAAAATCAAGTCTTTGTAAAAATGAGAAAAACAGCTAGAGAAAACAACACAAACCTGCAGTTCCCAGTAGCAAACAAGACGCAAATTTGAGCTTGCCAGCAAACTAAAATGACAATTCTTGAAGTGGGAATACAGTACTTTAATTAGGAAAATTAAAAGAAATTAAAGGTGGAAATTTAGTATAATAAAGAAGAAGAAGCAGAAGAGGAGGAGATTGAGACAAAGAAAAAAATGGTTTCTTTTTTGTTGGATGATTATTGGTCCTTTTCTGTTCAGTAAGGTGTTGCTGTTACTGTAGCTGGCAAATGAAATAATGAAAAACTGGAAACCGCATATTACCGCCAAACCATAGTTTAACATGACTAATTATTTGAACTACTATATGTTATTCTAATCATCCATGGTTGTGGTGGGAGGCTAGATATCTATATATCCATGAGACGGAAATAAGAGAATCTCCAGTAGTTCAGTTGGTTGATTATTTGAATTCTAATTTTTTTGATTTGTAATCTCATCCTCCATTTTATTTTCTGTTACCCTAAAAAAGTAAATCTCAATTTTTTTAACTTTCTCTATTCATCTTTACATGTCTACTATTTTAAAAATAATTATTCAACAATATTTGTTCAGTTTAGAAAATCAAGAATCTATCTATCTTATCCTTGTTATTAAATACTCCCTCCATTTCAAATTAACTAGTTTTTCGATATGTGCGTTGCACGTGATTATTAATTCAAAAAATTTAAGCAAAGATTTGAATAATAAGCTTTGCACAAAATAATATTACAGATTTTTTTGTGAATGTTCAATGTCGATCATCATATATATAACTTATTCACACGATCCTATGAAGATGGCCAATGAAAAATTTTATTAGTTAAATGCAATAATGTATATATTTATATCAATTTGATGAGGTTCAATCATGTAATTAGCAGTATCTCACTAATATTACCTTATAGACGATATTTGTTGTGTATTTTTCTTGTCATCTAACAAGATGTGTTTTGCACGTGTATTCCACTTAATTTGTTTAGGTGTCATATGAATATGTGGAGAACAACTACATTTTATTCTTTAGAAATATTTTTGTATATGAATTTTTATTTTATAAGTTATAACATAATAGATGACGTTCTTTTTGTTGGCTCACATATTTGACTTTTCGATTGACTGTGTACATAAATCAAAAATAGTCATCTGGCTGTCCATAGTTAACTGAGAAATGTTTCCTTTTTTTTTATAGAAAGAACTAAAAATTAAAATTAAAGAATATATTCTATATGTGAAATCATATATATAATCACTTGTTTATCTTACACCAACAACGATATATTTCATATACTTGCAAACAATTTTCAATTTATTCAACCAAACATGATTCGTCCAAGGAAAAATAACAACACCATGTTATCACATATATAGGGGTGGTATAATAATATGAAAAATTATTGGTCAAAAGTTAATATAAGGAAATATGAAAGATAGAAATAATTAATGTTATAAGTATGAGAATTCATAATATTATAACTAAAGAGTGTAAAGATTGTGAATAACATTTGCAACAATTAGTAATAACTAAGAGAATTTATAATGTTACAACTAAAGAATTAATGTGCAATAGATGAATTTCTAATAAATTTTATACTTACATAAATAAATAGGACTTTTAATTAATGTTACTTTTTTTATAGTTATTAAATTTTAATTTAGTATAGGGACAAAATGAAAATGTTTATTCCATATTGCTGAATATAAAATTTATTTTGGTAATGATAAATTTTAAATGATTCATATATATTCACATATTTTCACATTTGTTGTGAGTTATTTTTTTAAAATAATATATTTTGAAGTTTGAAGATCTTGTTATATATATATTAATGAAAATATATATCTCATAAAAATTAGCTATTAAATAAATAAGAAAAATTAAACTAATACAGACTTCAATTGGCGTTATTAGAAATCATGTGAACTTTTCTTTGTCAAAAATACTTAAATATTAAGAAATATTAAATTAGTAAAACAAAAGGGCAATGTTTACATAGTAACAACTATTTTGAAGCAAACTTCCTGACAATCTAAATCACATAAGTAGTATTGATAAATAAAGTCATTCTTTTGTATTGAGCATCCGAAAAATAAATCGTGACAATTCTCTAACTCTTGAGAAGTTGAATAATTTTTGAAAAAGATATTCAGAAACATATATCTACATCACAAGATAAATTTTTAACAAAAACAAATGAATTTAGACTAAAATAAAAATTAAATTAATACAAACTTCAATGGCGTTATTACAAGTCATATAAATTTTTCTTCGTCGAAAGTACTTAAATATTAAGAACTAATAAATCAATAAAATAAAAGGGCAATGTTTATATAGTAATAACTATTTTGAAGCAAACTTCCTGACAATCTAAATCACATAAGTAACATTAATAAATAAAGTCATTCTTTTATCATGAGCATAAAAAAACAAATCGTGCCAATTCTCTAACTCTTGATAAGTTTAATAATTTTTGAAAGATATTCAGAAGCATTTTTCTACATCACAAGAGAAAATGTTAACAAAAACAAATGAATTTAGACTACATCATGTTAACTTCATATATTGAAACATTACATACTATTGTATATACTAAGCAAAAAAATAATTATTATATCATCAAAATTATTTTCCTCAAGTACTCGAGGTTAAGGAATATACCCTTTTACGATAGAAAAATTTACTTCATCAGAATAGTGGTATATCATATTCCACTAAACTTCGAACTCACTCAATGAAAATAAATCACACAAAAAAAATTAAAATTCAAGAAGAAGAAGAAGAGTAGAAGATTTAAAAAAATTATGGTTAAAAAATGAGAGGAAACCTCTCTATTTATAGTCAACAAAGAGTAGTATGAACAAGTATTTTTTGTGTCTTATCTGAAAAGTCATGACCTTTCCAAGAAGTCGCAGCCCTTTGGAAAAGTCACAACTTATTGAAAAAGTCACAACTATTTGGAAAAGTCACAACTCTTTGGAAAAAGTCACAACTTATCGAAAAATGACAACCCTTTGAAAAAAGCCACAACTTATCAGAAAAGTCACAACTCATCGAAAAAGTCACAATCTAAGTTAGGGATATTATAGTAATTTAACATTCAAGTTAGGAGTTCATGTTTTTAAGGTAATATATAGATATAGATAGATTGAATTGTTGAGACATTTTTCATTTTTCAAATTAACTTAATTGTTCATACTTTTAGAATGTTCTTCAAATTTTACCCTTCATTAGTTAGTATTGGAATTAGTTATTAATTAATGTTTAGTTATTTTAATCATAAATTTGACAATAATTAATAAGGGTAAAAATAGAAAATTATGTCTAATTTATGTCTTAATCTTCTTTTCTTAAAAGGGTGTGAAACACCTCAACAATTCAATTAATTTAAAATGGAGGGAGTACTATTCAATATCTAATACATTTTTCAAAGTATTAAGTTTAATATTTTCAAAGAATAATGTAGTAATATTACCTCTATTATTTATTATTTATTAAGGTGTGTGTCAAGTCAATAGTGAAAAACTATTATTGGACAAAGAAAGTATTTAAAATGGATATACTCCTCATTAATAAAATGATGTATATATATTTTTATCGTGTAATAAATATTGCATATATATCCTCGATGTCTAATAAATAAGACATATTTTATCACTAGTGAAATTGTTCGCGCTTCGCGCGATGAGAAAAAATTTAATCAAATATTTTAAGGATCGTTTTTAGTTTTCGAATTCAAATAGATTGAATTTCAAGTTTTAGTTATTATTAAATCGCAATTTAAACAATGTAATAATAACGGTGTAGTATGAATTTTTGTTATTGATTATAGCCGTAATTTAAAATAACAATATATATATATATATTATAGGAACTGTTTGACTTTTAAAAAGAAATAAAAAGAGTTAATTTCACAAATAATCCATTACGTATAAATATGAAAATAAATTATATGTTGAACATATTTTAGAGTTATAGTTGAAGATTGATATCTCAATTTAGAAAAATATAAAAGTGGTG